>JAHZNE010001659.1:0-20919 GCA_027744055.1 Callyntrura sp. NNG-2020
AAACGGGGAACATTTGAGGCGGCACTAGAGACGCAAGGGAGAAGTGATACTTCTACACAGCTTGGTAGAACAGGGATATAATAGAGACAGATTCAAAGTTGAGAATGAGGAAACCTTTCAGTAGAAACACAGTACCAGCCTATGTAAATGTACAGAGAAATAGGAGAAACATGAGTAATTTAGGCGATGTAGAGTGCTCATTCACTGCCCTGTTAACATTTTACTCAGGAATGGATAAAAAATACAAAGACAATTAACCCCAAGCTCACAATGCAATGACGACAGCAATAGTATATGTATTAAACCTCATTGACGTAGATAGCAGAAAAGTGAAAAGCTTCTGAGAAAGCGGAGAAAGTTGCTTCTTCCCAAAAGTTTACAACGACCCCATTGTAAAGTGATGATAATGTGTGCTTGAGTGTATTTAAATATAGTTGAGTAAACGAATGATCCCTTTCATTCAATGAGGGCAAGGAGGTCGACATCATTTTGTACGTTTCGCATATACCGCCAAGGCTGCTTTCTCTTATCTCTATATCAGCCTTGCGACATGTTTAAAACTTTTTCTGTTCTGCGAACGAACTTGACAAATATACCTATCATATCCACAAACGCACACTTTCCCTTTTCCCCGAACTTACTACTGATCCCAATGACACTGTGTGGGTTAGTGGGTTTCCCAACCATTTTCTACACAAAACCGAAGCAACTTTCTGGTTGCCCTCATTCTTCCCAGTAAGGATTTTTAAACTGCACAGCGTCATGGAAGAATACACACGAAAGTAAACCTCTGCGCTGCCGGTCTATTGATTCCTCGTAGGAACTGTAACCTATATTGTGTACAGCTTAATGCGGGTTGTGACCCTGTGAAAGCAAAAGAGAAATCAAGTGGAATGAGCTCCATTTCGGCTCAAAATATCCATTGAATGGCAAGACAAACGTAAAAATCTGGATTTTTTGGATACTATTGCGTTATCTTCTCTTTTACTGTATCTTGTACTGTACGCCTACATGCCCTGTGCTATGCTAACTGGCCGCAGCGGAAAAAGTAAAAAAAAATAACAAACTCTCTAAAAATCGAAATCCCAAAAAACAGATCCCTCTTCATCTGTTGACTTTTGATGAAAAGAAAGCGTATTTCTTCCCTCGGTTCCATTTTCGGTTAGTAATACAGGTAGTAGCTGCAGGATACTGCATGGAAGAATACCAATCCATTCTTATAAACAGACACTCTGAAACTTTCCTATTTTGCCTTCCGACTTATTGGCGGAATGATAAATAGCGTGTCGAGTAGGAAAAAAACTTATCCCAAGGAGACTAGCCCCGTCATTTTTAATCCAGAGTCCTCATCCATTACCTTCTCGAGGTCAAATTTCCTACCTTCACATAACCCGATCTTCTGCATGTAGCTGCATCCTAACAACAGGAAAAAGATGGAGTGAAAATGGAAAAGTGACTGCGGTGTGTCTTGACAACAGTGCAATTCCAAAAATGTACACTCCACTACTCTAACCTTACGCATTCTCTTAAGCAGAGAGTTGGGGTTACTCGAACACATATTATATGTCTGAAAAAAATAGTAGAAATGGGACACCACAGGAAAAAGGGTATCAAAAACACCTGGAAAATACCTTTTCCCATTTTTTATATTCCTCCAGTCATTTATTTTGGGCCATTCTCTCCATCTGTCTTTCCGACATCACGTAACATCACGAGAAACCAAGAGAAAGCTAGCCAAATAGCCGTGGTGGTAGCATTGAAAGTAGGTACTACTATTTCTACATTTGGAGAAAACCACCAAATTCTAACTTTTCACGGTTGTTTGAACAGATTGAATGAGTCCTTGATTACGACGAGGCGTTACCCAGTTATTTTCGTAGGACACGGTATACCGTCATCAGGCCTGTCGCCGTCGGGAGCTAAATCGGCGTGAAAGTCTAGTTTACGCACTAACAGTCCATTCATTTTCCTCTTTCAGATTCCAGACAGCTGTTGTCAACATCAAGGAAGACTGAGCTATATACCTACATATCTGCCATTCCACATATATTACGCATGTTTGTGTAGACATCGCCTATTCCTGGGGAGTTAGTAATGTCGTGTCACCGCATTTTAGTTCGTTCTTTTCATCCGATTTTAACAAAAATAAAAATAGAGACTTATTTTAATGAGTGTGTGGGTTGGTATCACAGTAGTAATAACAAATACTCTATGTGTGTGTGTGACTTGCAGGCTGAATGTGGCTAGTAACTTTCGTTTCCCCCTGAAACCTTTTCATCATTAAAATCCTTCGTCATTTTTGCTCATTAGAGAACTAGGTCAAATTAAATCAGAATTATGGGTGGATGAAAGCGCTTTGATGGTGAAACGGAACGGCATGGGAAGCATTGTATCGAAACTACAAAAGTGTGTGGAGCATAACAAAGGTTTTGACTTTCTTCGTATCTCTTGTTTCTCTCCACCGTTTATTCTACGCTTTGAGCTCTTTCCGACAAATATTCAAAAATATGGGAGATATTATCTAGCATGTTATGATCATTCCACGATTGATAAAATTATGAGAAAATATTACATCTAATACAGCCAATGCAAATTGTCAATATGCAGTTATCCATGTAGAAAACTAAATAAATATTAGCAATTCGGTTTTACATACCATATTGCAAATGGATATTTAAAATAATTATTCCTATTATTAACTATAAAAAGTATTAATGCTGAAGTGTGTTTAAGCAATCAATATGTCGGTCGATCGTGCTGTAATCATGATGAATCCCAAAAAAAGTTTACGAAGTTATCACAAACTTGGCAGGTAGATAGCCAAGGCCAAGGGAATGTATCTTATTGAAAGTCCCACGGAACAGACAAGTATAAAGGACGTTATATGCTGGTCATTATGATGACTCCGAGCTTTTAAATGAACCAGTTTATCTGATTTATAGAGAAGCCACTATTCGTGTATGTACTTTCTTCAAACGTTGGTTATACCATTTCATTTTGGACTATAAATGTAGGATCGTGCGGGTTTGTAGAAAACAAAATCATGATGCAACATTTGACAGACCGTTTAAGAAATCTGGGCTGAAAATGATTCACAGTTAGGTTCCAATACACAGAATGAAAAAGTTCAAGCACGCAATCTATACATAACGGGCGCCTGGTCAGCAACTTAAGCAACCTTGGAGCCATTTCACAAAATGAAGAAATGGAGGCAAAAACAGTATTACCTTTGCCACGTCTACTTAACCTCATCATTGAACTTCATGCTAGGCGACGTGGTAGTTATATTTACGAGAGAAGTTGAATGAAATGGAGATGAAATATCATTCCACGTCTAAGGAATTAACTTGCTTTATGGCATGTTAGTGTAACTGTACAAAATGTCAGATATAATTGACGACATCGCTAACAAAGTCACAAAAGAAATACCCCTCGTTTTTTACTCGTTAGTTGCGCAGTGTTGCTTTCTATTATGAGTTCATCTTAAGCTTACAAAGGCCCCTACTCTCCATTGGAGGCCCACGAACTAAAAGCGATTACTCTGTTTTGGTGCAAGCAAAACTGTCAAAGAGTCGGAATAAAAATGTTGGCACACATTTAGCCTTGTAAACCCTACAATTTATTTCGCAAAGGGAAAGTAATTAGGTCGGTGGGTAAGATTTATGATGATTTTATGCTCTTCCAGCTTGTTGGTGCTTATCGCGTTACTTTTCTCTATGCTCCATCAAGGCGTAAACGGTTGCACCACTTGACATGCAATAAGTAGGGGGAGGACACCTTATTGCCAAAATATTTAATTATTTTAAAAACACGGTTAAGTGTAAATAACGACTAAATCATGTCCTGATTTTCCTGGCTTCCAACTCCTGTTTCTTTCACGTTTCCCTGCATTTCCCGTTATTATGGTTGACGTTACCTCAACGTATTATTACTACGAAGTAAATTGTGTTTTTCCTCTTGTTCCCCATGTTCGTGACGGGTGCACTTTAATTTAAATTCTGTATAGCTGTCCAACGGCGCTGGAGGCAAAAGTAAATTTAAAAGCAGACTTACGTGTGTGTAGTAGAAAAAAACATGTCTTTGCAAAACTCACCTGTAAATTCAAACAAAAAACAGCCATTAGTCATTTTTAATTTTGCTCACTTATTGCAATCATCAAATATTAAAAATTTACTGCATTATTTTATTACAGCAGGATACTTCAGCGCATATTACAAAGCAGAAAATTAATGTTTTACTGCAGCAGCATACAACTGCAATTCATCATCCTCCTTTCATAAGCATTTCCCTTAGAAACAATTCTCCCATACCGGTTTTTGTCTTGACTCTCGCTTATGACTGTAGACCTTCGTCATTTTTTCTTATCAGCCATCTTTTAAAAATATGTTTACGCACGAACACACATCCGCCTCATTATCATCATCATCATCATCATCATCATCATCGTTATATCCTTCACTACAGCATCCCCACCCACGTTCTTCTCAAATTGTCCCCACCACTGAAAGAATCCTGCTATCTTCCTCGCTTTCCCCAACCTCCGCATCATAACTCCACTGAACAAGAACAATCTAAAAGTCCCTCCGAAAAAAATCGCTGCAAGCTTGAACACAGTGATCGGCAATCGATCTTGCTCCCTCCCCCACCCCGTTCTCTTTTTTCCTTGGCGTTCTGCTCTGAATAAAAATATCTCACATTATTCCACTTCCCCATAATCCGGTGGTGTACTACATGTAGGGTATATGATGTCAGTTTCTAAAAGCAAAGCCCTGCAGCAACACAACGCTTCCGTCCCTCCGTACCGAAGAAGAACCTACTGACTGACTCTTTCTCTTGCGCTTCTCTATTTTCCATTAAAAGATATTGCAAAACTAATGTTGACAGGAATGAAAAAATAAGGAAATCGCCAAAGAGAAGAGATATGATGGCACAACAACGATGGTTTATTTACATGATGATGACGACAACGACGTAGGTGGCATACGCAACTCTGGAAACCGTATACATCGGCAAAAGAGTATAATGGAATGAAGACTACATGTTCTCAATAAATCTTTCACTTTTTTTGGCCACCGGCTTTTTCTTCAGATCAAATGATATGATATTAGGGTAATATTGCGTTACTTTGATGAAGCTATATTGCTGTTCTGTTTTAGGATTGGCCTTACCAACATTTGACTGAAAATGACTGCGTGTGGTCTCCGCAAAACGGGAATTTTTTCATGCTTTCCCCATTCGTTACGTGTTTTGTTGGAAAGGATATCTGGAACAGTTTTGCGTATTGAAGCCATTTTCGCAAAGAAAAACACGCTCGTGCGTTCCATTATTTCCTGTTTTGATAACAGTAAAACTATTTAATGTATTCGCATAAAAATATTGATGTTAATAACGGCTTGTTATTTTTCCTGATTCGAACTCTACCAATATAAGTCCCCATTTAGCTATTTGACTGTGAACTTTTTTTGTTGTGTGTGTGTATCTCTTTCAAATGCAAGAATGCCATTAGGTAACGAAACAAAAAACAAGCGGAGAAAAAGTTTCGTTTCCCACTTTCCGCCTTTTCTGTTTACACTGAGGAAAAAAGAGTTGTGTGTGAGTGTACGGTTTACACCTTGTTCCCTTCCTTTCGGAAAAACTCTGTTGTTTTACACGATAGAGGCAGTGTGAAAGGCGGACACAATGGTGTTTCAAACAATAGACTTCATTGTTGCTCTCCACCCTGCCTGCGTGAGTACACATACATATTTATTCTCGAGAAAGTCAACACATCCAGGGAGAACAACAAGAACCACCATCACCACAAAATAGTAACTAAACTTTTTCTCTCATACAGAGAAAGATCCCAGAGATCTTTTTTGAGAGAGCTCTAGAGAAGGAGAGAGAGAAAGAGGGGAAGAGAAAGCTCAAAATATCCCAACTTTTCTTCGAATAAAAAGCCCTGTTCGTTATCGTCTTTTCAACTGGCTCCAACACTACTTATACGTAAAGTCACTGCGACGACGACTTTGTTCCACTATTTTTTCGAAGAAAACGAAAAAAACTGGGAGAAATACGCAGGGAGCAGCACAACAATAAAAAATAACAACAACATCACAACTTTTTTTCTATAGGATATGCTCTTTTATTTCAGAGAAAAAGGATAGCAAATGTAGATGACGATGATGATGATGACGACAGCAACAATACATAAAACTGCAAGTGTTTTGCTTCTTCCCGTCAGTAAGAAACACGCATATTATCGCACGTTGCCGCACCATCGCCTTTGGAACAAAACGGATAAAAAATGTAGGTGGCTTAATGTAAGTATGTGTATCTATGTATGTATGTATTTTCTTGTATCTACTCCCCTCTTCAACTTCGTTACTTTCACTTTGTGAAAAAAGAGAAAGTTTTCTGATTGTTACTTCAGCTCTTGTCGTTATTGTTACGTACAGCGAGTGTAATGGGTATAATAGCAGTGAAAAATAGTTAAGTGGCCACTACTGACTGCTTATTGTAGGTTGTAGTTTATATATACAAAAGGATTACGACAATAACAACAACAACAACAGCAGCAGCAGCACAGCAAGCAACGAACATTTGTAGTGACAACAGAAAGTAACAAACTTAAAAAGTTTGAAGGATTATTTTTTTCTTTCGTTTTGTTCCATTTTTCAGAGAAAGGGGTGCAGTGGTGGAAATGGTATGCAAAAAAGTTTCTGTTTATTATTATTATTATTATCCTCGTCGTTCTTGGAAAGTTGGGTCTATCTTATTCTCCCTCCGTCCTATTGTCGGGGAGTTCATCATACAAAGAGACAACTGACAGGACATCAACGTTCACAAATGATCCTGTCGTTATTACAGTTGTTTCAAAGGTTTTAGGGTTAATTTCGGGACAAGTTGGGAACGTTTCTCAGAGGACGTTTCAATTTTCTTAAGGAGTCAATGAATCTGACTGCATTGTTTTTGGCCGAATTAAGAGAATGGTTATGACAGTTGTTAGGGAAGCATTTTGGCTGCCCTTATTACCAATTCTCTTAGGTTATTTTTATTGTTTTCAATTACTATCAGCTCTAAGAGAATTTTTTACCACTGGAATTGGGTCATCATGTGTATTTTCATAAAAATTGGAGAATGGAAAAGAAGCAAGTGAGACTTTATTAATTTAATGATCGATAACGATTATGGCCTGATGTAATTGTGCCAATTTTTTGTCATGAAATAGTTCAATTGAAATTTGAAAAATAAAAATGTTTTATGAGACACATACTGACGAGGAGATGACAGGGTCGTTAAGATGCATATATGCGTGTGTACGTAAGGAGTGTCCTATAATCCTAATTCGTTAACTTGTACAAGCCAAAATTTGTAAGTCATCGCAAACGATAGAGTGATATGGCTGAGATAACGACAGAGGGTTCGATTGCACTTGTGACGTGATACACAGAATGAGTAGTTACCTCTAAATAATCATTCTGTTATTTCGGTGCTCATAACTGATATTTTGTACACACGTGCTTTCAAAATGTAAATTTTGGATTAAATAAAAATTGAAATAAGGTGAAGTTAGTTGAGCTACTTGAGTATCAACTTCCATTTCTCGTATCCTAATTACACAACCTTAAAAGTATTCACAAATCAAAATTACCACACTTGCATAACAAGAACCCGAGGGATTTTCAAAAATTTGTGAAAAATTTCAAATATCCCCTTGAAATATAACGAAAGATAACTGAAAAAATCCCTTGATTTCCCCTTGATCGTCCTCATTTTTTTGGTTAATTTGGACCAGATAAAACGTAAGATGTGAGTATTTTTATATGTTATTTGTTAAGGTATATGCCATCTCCTCGTAAGTTTGTAAATGATTTGCTCGCTCTCGGTCTTTTCAGTTTTTTAATATAACGCAAAATAAAGTTATGTCATTCTTTCCGCTAACGACCACACATTCATTGTACACAACTGAAACAAATTGCACCAATATTTTAACGACACTTTTTCTCCTACGAAAAGATGTATCCTCATGTAGCTCCTTTTTCTGTTGCTGCGGTCAAATTTTCTTTGTGAATAATAGGGGAAAAGAGCACAAGCTGGATTCTTTTAGCCGTCATATTTTTGGGGTAATAAATAAAGTGGGCATGATTACACTGATAGCAGTTATAATAGACCGTTTTTACACTCTTTCTCTCGTTATTTTTTTCCCTCTTCGAGCAGCAACATCTAGAAAGCTTTCAATAAGTGACTTTTCTCCACTTAATCATAATCAAAATGAATAATAACTTGATTTTCATCATCACCAACGCCATCACTATCCTCATCATATACCTACATATATCGTACATTCGTTACCATTGACAGGAACGGCAGCCCCAAAACACCGCCATCCATTCCACCGCTTTTCCCTTCTTTCTTCCCTACAAAAAGTGAAAAATAGCGGGGAAAATGATGGACAATAAAAAATGAAGTTGGAAACTCTATGTAAAATGTACCCGTTTTTTCGTAGAGGTTTCCTTGCCCCTTTTTTACATCTTTTCTACCCTGCAGACATTTATCACATTACCGTTTATTGCGTAACCTAAGTTAAAAATGCCTATCACAAACATGCATCAACGCACTACTGGATGATGATGATCATCATCACCTACAAGGCGGTATGATATAGGGTTACTCTATTACAAAAACGAACCCCAGAAAAAGTTTGTTGCCATGTTCTCTCTTCTGAAGTACCGTCAACAAGCTCATTTTTCATGGAGAAGAGAAAGCAGGAAAAAAGTTTTCTTTACTTTTTCCCTCTTTCAAGTGAAGTACCGATTTCAAATGATTTTGTTGTTCCCCCTGCTCAAAGGAGAGAGAAAGTCGTGTAAAAAAGAGCTATTATCACTTGGAAAGCTTTGCTGAGTGGGGAAGAATGCTGGGTGACCTGGGCGTACACATTTTATCGTTGTCGTCTTATTATCGAGCATTCCACTTACACATAAGGACGCTGAATAATATGTCTTCTGCTATGTACGAGATGATGTTGGTGCGTAATTTAACCGTGCTAGTCTTTCTTACTGATGGGATGGAAAAGATTTTTTTAATCGTGAACCTAAGCAAGTCGGCCGTAAGCATTTTTTATTTCGTAAAAATAGTTTCACGCAGTTTTGAACAGGGCGGAAACAGGAAGACGAAGTCGTTTGCGAAATTAGCTTACAGCTTTGTCGAATATTGCTTACCGAGAATTTAGCAGGAGAAAAAATAAAATAAGGATGTTGGTGAAATTAAGAACAGTATTTTTATATAAGCGCTATATTATCCATATAAATGTGTGAGAATACAAGTACGTTTGTTACGTAGCTAACCTAGCGATGTTTTTAACCATGTATTGTAACTTAACTATGCCTTAAACAAATTCGTAGAATTTTTACTTCTTTGCTTTGGAAGATTTTGATGATTGGGATAAGGGATTAATTCCTGGAGATCAAATCAGGGTTTAAATTTAAGTACATCCTATGTGAAATTTTCTACATACGTTTATAACACGTACTTTTACAAAAATACATACAGCTGCGTATTTAAATGCGCATATTTTACACATGGAGAGTTGATCCGTTAAATTGAAATTATGCCGGAAGCCAGTGGCGTATCGAGGACCAAGACCAGGGGGCAAATTCACTTTTTTATCGTGTTTTATATGGTGATTGTTCTATTTTTAATGTGATTTAAGGTAAATTTTCCAGTCCTGGGGGAGGGGGCAAATGCCCCCTATGCCCCCCTCCTTGGATATCCCCTGCCTCAAGCTATGTACTAACCTCGGGAGAAAGTCATCGACGCTCGAATAGCGTTACTCCACCCAAATGTCCTTCATGCCACGTATGCCTACTGAAAAAATTAACCTGGCTTAACCTTACAAGAGGTAAAACGATCATTTTGATTACTGCTCGAGGTAATCATCATACATGTACTGTGACAGATATATGGATATGGGCTACCCTTATCGCTTTGGATAACATCAACTATAATTGCTCTTCCAGCCAATGGAGGTGGAATAAACTAGAGCAGGCAAGAGACACAAAGCAGCTTTTACTTTTTCCCTGGTGGTGTACTACGTTGTCACTTGTTGTCATACCGTGATAAAAATAGCAATGATATTTTCACAAACATTCCAATTCGTATATTCTATACATGACATGTTTCCACACGTTTTCGCGTAAGTAGAAAAGTTGAGAGTACCAAAAAATAAACGAGTTTGTTCCCCTGTATCTGCGGAAGTAGTCAAAAATCTCTCTCTCTACTTCTGGTTAATGAGTGAATTGCCCCAAAGCATACCCCCCACTTGTGCAGTTTTGTCTTGTTTGCAGTAGTATTATTACCTTCATAAAGATACCACAATGGTGACAAGTACGTCTTTTCATAATAACCACTACTAGAGACAATTACCAAAAATAATAATATTCCCAACATGTTTGTATAGCTGTTGCTATTTCCTTTCCCTGCCTTAGTTTGTCCAGTGACACAGAAAACGGACGGAAGAGAGAGAGAGAGAGAGAGAAGCCAGGAAGGACAAAAAATGCCAACTTTTCTCTGGGATAATTTTCTCCCAGAAAAACAAAAAACAGTTTTCTTGCTTGTTCTTCTGTCACAACCAAATCCAGCCTACTATCAGCTTTTTATGGCTCCACTTGCCTCCTTTCGTTTACATCTCTTTGGCAGTTATCCGCGTTTATTTAACTTTTGCCGAAAGAGAGAACGCAAGACGGGCACTTATCAAGAAAGAAGGGAAAACTCACTTACCAAAAAACAAGCCGTTTTACGGTAAGTGTGCGTGTATTTTATACCAAGTGGCAGTCCTATCGCGGGCCCAAGATTCTTCCGATTTTTGTACGATGACAGTTATAATTGTTATGATTGCACACAAGCTCAAAAAATGGAAGAGCGCGCGTTGTCCGGAAAAGGAGAGTGGAAAGCAGCAAGAGTGCGAGAGAGAGAGAGAGACAAAAAGCAACATACTTTTTTCAAGGCAAGCTACCAGAGCTACCTCAGTGTGTGAACGAGTGGAGAGAGAGAGAGAGAGAAATTGCACGTGCTCGGGTGCGGGTGGCTGGTTCACAAAATCACTATCTAGAGCATTTGTGTCCACACGCAGATTATTGACCAACTTTTACATTTTCTCTGTCTGTGCGAGACAGTTATTATTACCGCCATTGGCTACATGACTGGCGAAAAGAGCCATTATGATTAGTACAATTCTAGGGCGGAAATGGCCTCCCATTCTCAGCGGGAACATAACCTCCGCCTCCCAAAAAATAACGTTAGTACCCTCACGAGCAGCTACCATCACCACCACTACCACCTCCTCCTCCTCCTCCTGCAAATCAGCCAGAAAAACGGGAAACGTTTCTGCAAAGCAGTTCAAGAAAATTTATTACGCCGAATTTTTTCTCTCCTTTCTCCTCCTTCTTCTCAGAGCCTATTCCCTTTTGCTTATCTTTCCACTGTAATGATTATTAATGTTAAAAAATGGCAACGTAGGAGACGACGTCGTTTCAGATTTTCCTTTTTCCCTTTTCCGTTATCCAAATCAAAACCGAGTCTAGTCTAGTGGAAGTGCCACCTTTTCTCTCTCTCTCTTGCAGTTCCTACACATATCGTCCCTTTTCCTTTTTTTAGCCCAACAAAGCGCTTGCGTGACAATTTCTCTGCTTATTCTGCATAAGTCTCCTTTGTCGTATCTTATCCCCCTTGTTTCATGTACAGCAATAATGAATACAAATGGAGACATTTTCCCTGCTGATTTTCTCTCTCTCCTTTCCCCCTGCCATAAACTCACTTGGGTAACAACATACCCGGTTTTCGCCAGTTTCCACACTCACTTGTCTTCATGACCAGCACCACTCTACAAATTGTGTACGGTAGCGCTTCGGTCCCTCTTTCTCTTGACGACGACATTCCCAGCATAATTTTCTTGCTTGAATAAGCCCAAGCAACAGCATTGCACACAAAAGAAAAGAACAAACTGTCATACTTTGTTTCTTCTCCCCCTCCCCCTTTCACTTTCTCCTTTCTTCACGCATCCTATTATAATCATAACTGTTGGCGGCAGCATTTCCCGAGAGTATATATCTCGCTATGGGCATATGTTAAGTACTACCATACTTGTCGTGTGTCGGGATATTTCGTTGTGTGTGTATTCATCTTCAGCTCAACGTAATATCATCCTGGTGAAGATGACACTAACGAAAACAAAACTTTGTACAGTGTGTTTCCTCTCCATCTATTCAAAAGGAAAGTGACACTCAGCCGCCTGTTTATTTTATGGTAGGAATAGCGCAAGGAATTTACTGTACACACACATACACAATACACCAGTGACTACCATCAACACCAGTTAAGAGCCTTTTCTTTCGTTTTCTCTCTCTCTCTGCTTTCTCTTCTCTGGTGCTTGGCAAATGCCAAGATTAGTGACAAAAGACACAACGAGAAATAGTGAAAACCGGGGAGAGAGAATGCATCAGAAAGGTACAGTGAAGCAGAAAATGGAGGCATGTTCCTTTCCTCTCATCATTATCTTCAGCAGCAGCAGCAGCNAGAGAGAATGCATCAGAAAGGTACAGTGAAGCAGAAAATGGAGGCATGTTCCTTTCCTCTCATCATTATCTTCAGCAGCAGCAGCAGCAGCGGTGGTAGCAACATCATCATCATCGTCGACGTCGTCGTCGTCAGCATCACTTTTCACGCTTTCCCGTAACTATTTCCCTGGCAGGAGTAAAAGTCAAGTCAACGTTTTCTTTCTCGGTCATCAACATCTCAGTAGTAGCCCGGATGAAAATGCAAGTGTATCCATATTCACACATCCAGTTATCATCGCCGGGAAACAACCCGACATACATACCTACCTCCCAACAACATAAAACACCATCAGAGAAAAGAGTTACAAAAATTAGGGGTGTGTAGCGTTTACTGAGATGCAGAGACACACTATTCCTCCTCAAGTAAACTTCCACACAACCGACATATTTCGACAGGCCGCGTTCCTTTGGCGTTACTAGACTACTCCTCTTCCCTTTCCGGTTTATATGGATGACGATGTCAGACCTGGTATCTATTAAACTTGGCAGCCGCGCTAAAACACTAACAAACACGACTGGCATGCTCCTACTGCTGCTGTTGCTATCATAATCGCACTCTGTACGTTACCCCAAGTCTGGTTGCCAACAGCCAAAAATTATTGTCCTCTGCTGCTCTCTACCAAAGACGTGCAGCGCATATAACACCAAAATATCTCAGCAGCATCCTCCCCGCTAAATAAAACTGGAGAACCCCTTCAAACAGTAAAATGCCAAAATAAAAAAAAATGCAGAAAAAAAACCCGACACAGATTTTGCCATTAAAACGATCTCCATTTTATCAGACATTCACATACGTACATACAAACATACACAAAACATCCTTTTTTGTCCCGTTTGCATTCCCTTAGATGATAAGCACTCGCGATGATGAACTTTTCGTACATTATCTCCATTTGCAGAGAGTTTCATAAAAAAAACTTATCAGCCTCCATTTCCCTTTTTCGCCAGCGACTCCTGCTGTTACCCTGCCTGCTTTACTAGTCTCCTCCTTCCTCCTTCCATTTCCGTCTGTCATTTCCATCATAACATCAGCAAAAAACAAGACGGGCGGCGGCGGCAGCAGCAGTAGCAGCAGCAGCGCTACAAGTAAAGAATGACATGACGGATTTTGATCCTCTTGTCTTTTTACAAAGTCGTAAAAACAGAGTCGCACTCATTGTCAAAAAGTCGCAAAAACGGACAAGTTTTCCTCGTTTTGCAAAAAGCTGCCTGTAAGATTGAAACATATTGTGGGTGTGTGTCTCTGCACTATTTTTCCTATTGGCGCTCCCATCATAAAAAAACCGGCAGTAGCAGCAGCAGCAGAAGAAGAAGATGATGTACACACGTACAAGATATTTTTTACATCTGCATATACCTACTCGCCCGCATAAATAAAAGTTTTCTGCTAGAAGGCTTGCATTTAACAGGCTTTCCCTGTCGTAATGTTTCCTCTTAACTGGAAAGACGCCTACATTTGCCCGTATAAACAACGCATAAATATATACTGCCTATATATCCCGTCCAGTATGCCTATTTTATTTATCCACCACCACCACCGTACAAAAGTAACTGAGAGAAGAAAAGTCGCAACTTTTTTATTTTCGCTGAGAGACCAAGATAGAGTGAGATGTAATTGACTTTAGACAGAAATCCTCCAGAGGCATCTCACCCAGCAAACAGCCCAGTAGACAACAACGCCAACACTTGCACACAGATACCTACTTACTACACACAGCACTAGCGCACACACACAGAGAGACAACCTAACAACAATTTCGTTTCTTCCTCTGCCTTCAAACTTTTTTTACGAGCACACACGTTGTTCGTTCGGTATGCACTATGCACACACCCCAAAACTCGCACGACTCTCTACTACCACCACTATACCACGCGGGTTGGGCATTCACCCATAAAAATGTTGTTGTTTCTGCTGCCATACCTTTTACTCTGGGCTAGTTGGATATATGATTAGGGAATAGGAGAAAAAGATGGCCTGACAAAAAAAGAAAAAGGCTGGCTGGCGCTCGTCAAACCTGAGTTTGGTTTGGTTTATTTTGTATCGACATTGTCACTTTCTTCGTTTTGGGGGAATTTTTTTTATCAGGAGAAAGCATGCAGACGTTGGGGAAGGAAGAGGAGAGATGTTAAAAAGGGAAAAGCCCGCAGATGACGATAGGGCTTCAACTATGGACATGTTTGGGAGAAAAGATGTACTTTTTTTGGGAGCGGGTGATCATTGGTCCGTGAAAATAGTTGGGGGATCTGGCATCAGTACCACCGAAAAAAATAACGGCGATATTTACTACAAAATGCAATATACTTTTCTCGAGTGAAAAGTGAAGCCACCAGTTGGGGCAATTTTGTGCCAAAGGCAACAACAAGAGGAGAGCGCAGCACGTAAAAAAAGGAGCAAACTTTCTTGCTGTATATGTACACGGTGAGTGGGCAAGGGAAGAGAAAGTAAATAAACAAAATTGACTCGTATCCGTCTACTTGGAGAATGTCCCCATTGTGTTGTCTTATTTTGTCACTACTTGTCAAAAAATACGCAGTTCCTTTTCTAAATTTTTTTTGCAAACTTCTCGCGTTTCTCGCTCCCTCCCTATTCTGCTGCCTATTTCCCCCGGAAAGGAAACTATTTTTTTAAATGGGACGATAGCATCAGCAACAAAAAAACATGGGGACTCCTACACATAGTGGTAATATAGTAGAAAGCTCGTTCCCTCGTTTTCTTTTGTTCGTCATCGTCATCGACGTCATGTTGAGAACAGAGAAAAAAAGTGTTCCCACACAAACACTGTGCCGCAATGGACCGCAATAACCAAACAAAACATGCATGTTTCTTAGAACACGGAAATTGTTTTTTTTTTCGAGTTTCCTCCAAATTTGCTATATTGCAAAATGTTAAATGGGGAAACATCTCTCAAGCAAAAAAAGTGTTTTTGACGATTGGTTTGCTTCCTCAGTCAGAAAATTATGCAGCTGGAGTTGTTTACACACCATCCTCGAAGTATATACTTTCTGAATGGTACATTTGGATCAGATGCACCATCCATTTTAAAAATTACCTTCTCCCTTGTTAGTTTTAACCAGCTGCTGTTAGTTAAAATATGAAACTAACTACCTACCATACAGGGGAAATGTGCAAACCCACAGCACGAAAATTCAAGTATATCAATAGATGCCATTTATTTATGGATGGAGAAACAAGACAAATTTGGAAAAGTAATAATTGGTTACACAATAGTTTTCCGGTGTAAAGAATTATTGAACTTGCCTGTAGACATCAGGAGATATGGGAAATAACTTGGAAAATGTTTAACGGGGCTTTGTTGTTACTTTGGAACAATGCGCCTTGTTTTGTCGTCGTTTATTTTCTTCCGTTACGCTCATTACAGCGCCATTAATCCCATCGTTCCTCATATTACGTAAAGCATATACCCGAAACTTGCTGCCATTATGGTGACCGAGAAAAAAAGTTGTGTTCGTGTTTTGTTTCCAACCAGGCGTGTGTTGTTGTTGTCTCTACTGCTTTTATTTAACCGGGGTTAATCAGATAGAAAGCGGACGTCCTATTGTCATCATCATCATTACTCCCAATTTGGGACGGAAGTAACTCCGGTTCAATGAATGAACATGATTTGCCTATTGGAAGGTTCTTTACGATTTGGCAGATTTACAGATATTGGGTGAGCTTTTGTATTTTTGGACAGTTTTGCTTGTTTACATCTTGTCTGCATCTCGTTCATTTTGGGTGGCAACCATCTCTTTCATTTTTTTTAGAAATATGGCACCATGTTCCCCGCTTGTTAGAAGTAATTGCACTGCTCTACATCGAAACTACAAAAGCTTCCCCTCCACCACTCTTGCTAAATCAAGGTACAAATTTATGTTGTACCACCTGCTATTTTCATACTGCTGCGCGTCGTAGTGGTAGCTGAAGAGCACAGGAGCAGAACAAAGACAATCAAAAATGTGAAAGGGGAAAGTGGGACAAGCTGTAATGAAAATTTTAACTGCATCGCGGTAGATAGTTCTCGGATGATAAAATACTAAAGGAGACAGGCTTTTGGTTGGGTGGGTGTGTTCATTTGCTTACGCAACAACGCAGCCAACTGGAAGGTTATGAAAGGTCTGCATTGCTTTATTTAGCAATCCACTCACAAAAACAGGTGGAGTCTTTGTCTTAGTACAGACATTAGTCGTAACCATTTTCGCACACTCAGGTGTACACTGTACACCGTGAACGACAACACGTACAAGGATGGGGGCACAAAAGACAAAAACTTGTAAAAAAATTAAAATGTCCCACAGCGTATATAAATAAAATAACTTGATCTGTATACTATCTGTACTCATACACATCATGTACATCACTCTGGAAACAAAATATTTTGTAGGAGGCAAAAGCAAACTTATCATCTCTCATTTGAAACCTCTCTTGGAGTAACATTCCCACCAAATACAGCTGCTCTATGGTCTTACATTTCCATGCACTATTTATTCGAGTTAATTTGAATAAAGAAAATAATTTCTGCGCAGCACTGCGCCTTCATGTGGAAAAGCCTACAATATTTTTACTTCCATTCTTTGTCCAATGCAGTTCTCAGCGGAAATTCTTACTTCATTTCTTTTCCTCCAATCTCCTACCACAGTTACACTCATTATCTCTTTAAAACGCCATCATAGATAAAAGCAAAGCAGCACCCCAATCTGCTATCCTTTCCCAACGAAAAAATAAAGTCGGAATCTCTTTTGTTGGTACACAGGTATATTTACAACATTAGCAATACAATTGGGTGCCAAAAACGTACACCCAATATCCCACGCTCTATTTCACTTTTCCATTTCATATTTACACAAACGTCCCAACAAGCGGTGGCTAAAATATGATAATCAACTCGAAAGATAATTGTATTTGTGTAACGGTTCAAACGACAAACCGACACAATGAAAAATATGACAAATAAAGGAAAATGCATTTGTGACATGGGACGGAACACGCTGCAAATTGTGTCGGCTCGTTTTCCTGAAAGCTTCCTGGGAGAATAGACATGTTATGCTGAACCCGGCGTGACAAAAGAGACAAAACGTGTGAAATGTAAACGCAAAGAGAACTGAACTGTGCTACTCAGTCCATCAAAAAGTTACACCACATCGTTTGTTACAGTGGAATTTTGCAAAGTACACGATTTATTTTCTTAAGTGGCTTTCAGAGAGACAAAGGGAGACGCACACTAAGGTGGCGTAGCTATTGCTGTCATTACTTCTTTCACTTTTCTACTCCCGCTCGTTCGCTTTCTTTTACATTCACGGAATAGTGTGAAATGGTTCAAGAAATCAGCGAAGTGGGAATTTATTTTACCGTACAAATTTAGACAACAACTACTTGAGTACAATACAGGAAATCCGCTTAGGCACTTTTCCAATCACATGCAAATACGTCATCATCACCACCATCAGCAGCAACAGCATTAGCCCCCACAAAAATAAGGAAACTCTGCACATATACCGTCCATCAACTGCCATGATAGGTAGCATATCGTCACCCTCCTCTGTTGGAATCCACACACACACACGCATTTTCCACTTGGAAAGGAAAAGACGAGAGAAATGGAATCGTAAATTGAAATTTGAAAGCTACTCAAAAGAAGTACCATAAAACGTTTTTCGCACATCTTTCACCTCTCTATCCATGTCTGCGGTATGGTGAAAATAAAAGTGAGGAAACTTTTCCGGCTTTCTCCTCTTTTCCCCCTTTTCATTCATTCTCTTCATCCATACACACCACGTTCCAGAGTGCACCCTCAGACATGTCATGTCTCCCACAACATATTCATATTTTTTGTTCCCTTCATCTTGAGTTTTCAATTTATACCATTATTATGCCCAGTTTTATATGACGGCTCTACCGAGAAAAGATGGATGAATGAACCAGTTTTCTTCCTTTTCTCTCTCTATGTCTCCCCAAGAACCTCGCTACATCTCCGACGACAAACCATACGCTTTATCAAGAAACAACACAAACTCGCACCAGACAAAACCATATTACAACTTGTCACGGGGATCCATTTCAGAGAAGAAGAACACCCACCAAAAATAGTTGTACAAACACACAGCGAGAAGCAAACACACCAAAAAGAAGAGTCAGACAAGACCATAGGACCGCACCACCACCACCACCACCTTTCATTTTCATCCGATTCATCCTGTTGTGTTGTACGCAGACAGCTTCCAGAATGGAGAAACTTTTTTCTTTTGTTGGCACTTCTTCTTCCTCGCATCTCTCCCTCCAAAACTCGTGTATTCATTCCCCAATTTGTCAAAAAGGAAAGTATAGAAATATGAGCACACACACACACACCAACACCTATTTGCATCTTCCTCTATCGCCATCTTGTACGATTTGCCTTCTTGTATAGACTACACACTAGCATATTTTTTCTCGCTTTTTTGCCCTACTCCTCACATAAATATCTATAAAATGCTATTTATCTGAGAGTGTATTGGATTGGAAGGACGAAGTGAAGAAAAACTTTTTTCTCGCGAAAATGGAAAAAAAGATGAGCTGGAAAGAGGAGACAGGCACTTTGGAAGTTTTCACTTTGGTGGTTCCCTTTACAGCCTTCTGTACAAGGAGACGGGCAACAGAAAAAAAAGTTTCTCTCGTCATGTCTGTGCAAAAAATGGTGTTTAGCCATACGAATGTTTGTATCTAGATACGTCTCTCTCTATCTCTGTAAAGGCTTAATAATAATAATAATAATATGTTATGTACTTTCTTTCTTGAACAAGTTTTACTTTTTTGTATTTTGTATCTAATCCATCCATCCATCCATCTCCCGGTGTGTGCCTGGATGTTCTCCTTCACTGACTTCCGCTCACTGCGTAGTAGTGGGAAAGTAGACAGGAAACAGGAGTCTGTGTGTGCATATCCCCGTTCTCGGGTGTTTCTTTTTCTTCTGCAGACCCGACATGTAATATCTCTGTATCTCTCTGCAAGTGATGTGATGTGCGTATTATTCCACTTTACATTTTTATCCACCGAGATATACATATCATCGTGATCGTCATCATCACGTCGTCGTCGTCATCATCATGCAAAGTTTGTAAACATAACGGAAAAGAGAAGAAGTAGAGAGGAGGAGGAGGAAGAAAAAAGCAAAAAGAAAATTTACATCATCATTCAAACTCAATTCAATTCAGTCAGACACAACAACAGGAAAGATGTGGATAGGTACTCACTCAGTTCATGGCTCACTTTATCATTCTCCCTCTCTCTTTCTCTCTTACCCACACATCCAAAATAACACTGCACTGCTGTGTAATGTAGAAAAAGGAGAGAAAAAATGTCATTTTGGGACTTACATACTCCAATCTCCATTATTTACCAGACAACTTTCTTTTTTATTACATTATTATATCATTCCCCAAAAACCGAAAGTCAAAGGAAAGAGAGAAAAGTGGAACCGTTTACACACGCATATCGATATACATCTCCCTGTGTGGGTAGTGGGTACAATAACTTGTTGGAGAGTAGCACACATACATGCAGGAACCATCTTTTATTTCAGAAGGAAAATCCCTTTTTTATCTCAGGGATTTACATACAGAACAAAGTGTGCATTTTTGTGCACCCAACCACTTTTCCATGTTATCCCGTAGATCCTTAAGGAAAGTACTTGCTCGGAGTCTTTCTCGGAGCCGCCCCGCACGATGGTACGTTGCAGTTGCTTTGTGTTTTTTATAAATTTAATAAGATGCAGGTGCATGCATTGTCCCAGAGAGGTGGGCTGGGAGGAAAGAGAAATAATCGGCACGCTGACTGAAATAAAGTGCACTTGTTCAAGGAAAAGAGCGAGCCCAAAGTAGTTCCATACCTGCTGCGGGTGTTGTTGTGGAAGACAACGGGTATTCATTAGTGTTCAGGACCCGGCGGGATAAACAAGGGTCGGCATTACAAAGAAATGGTTAGGAACCTTCCTGTAGCTTACAACGCTAAAAGTGCAAGTATTTACCATATACAATTCGCCCAGAGGGCATGCATAGTAGACTAGTGAATATAAGCAACTGCTGTTCAGCGTAGGGTAAATAATATACAGCTGCTTTAGTAAATAACTTACAATTAGTAGTCTTCAGATTTGTTGATTTTAATCATTCCATTTTACAGAATGAAATTTTGCCTACTAAAAATTTTACGCAAGTCCTCCGTTCTCTCCATATAGGGGCAGGATTTGATTAGTTGGCAGAGTGTTATCTAATGGTTCCTACAATTATGGGATGCGCGAGACTGAAATTGGTGGGACAGCAACAGGACCCTTCTACTGAGGCGTTAATCTAAAAAATA
>JAHZNE010001660.1:0-74006 GCA_027744055.1 Callyntrura sp. NNG-2020
AGTTGACAACATATAGCTTTATCTTGTACCATATACTTACATTGTCATTGTCTGTTGTGCTAATCTATGTACTTACGTCAAAAACGATATAACTCTGAAAACTTGTATGCGTGGGTTAAGTACAACCGGTTGGTTTATAAAAATGGAATTTTTGAAGATTTTGCTTTATTATTACTCTAATTTAAGTTACAGCATATGGAGGTGATAATCTTCCTTACCACCCACGAGTTAAACTTGTCTTATCCTCTAAAAGTTAACTTGTTCATATAATTAACATTTTCAAAGTAAACTATCAACTTTTGTAGAGATTGTGTCATAAGTTGGTTTTACATATACGGTATAGAATGTTGTTTGAGCGAGGGTGTTATGTATTTTATTTTATCATTGTCAATTTTACTTTTAAACCCAAATCTTGGTTTCGCTGCAAACTCAGCAACGATCCGTCCTGTGACAAAGCAAAGAAAGCAAGACAAAAAATATCAGACACCAGGAGAGCATAAGTATCATCAAATCAATTTTGTTTGTCATTATAAAATTGATAATTATGATCAGTCGCCATTTCTTTCATAAAGAAGCATTCCAGGTTTGTAAGACGACGACTATCTTCTTTCCTTACATCTAGCCATTTAGCTTCACTGATCGTGGGAAAATGCATTCTTTGCGTAGAAAGAAACCAAGTAGTGCTACGTTATACGTTGCATAAAATTAGCTTCTCAATTTCAAGTGTTTTTAACAGATAGTATTTGCTATATGTTGTACTTTTCGTTTCGTAATATTAATAGTTTATGCATGCCATTAATACTGCAGCACTGACGACATCAAAGAATCGACACAGAGGACGATGACACATGGTATAGTCCAAGCTAAGATTCAATTTTGATTTTAAACGCTATTGAAGAGCTTATAATGAAAAATAGACATGATGGCAAGTTGAAATGCAGAAAAGAAATTTCTTGTCATGGGACATTCTCCCCTGTCATCGTACTCTCTGTGAACGAAGCGACGGCCACGGCACCATTTTCGTTTTCTACTTTGCTTATTATTAAAAGCAAAATGCATTTTGCTTCTTCAGACCAGTACTTTGCTTTGTACAGACATACATTGCACTGAACTTCGTTATTACAATACAAACTACACGAAATAGGTGTGGTGTCTTTTTATGGAATGGAATATTTTGTATTTTTAAGGAAGATGGTGTGTACATATACATTCGTTTTTTGCACAAGTCATTTTTATAAACATCTTCTTATGTAATATGTGTTATTTTATTTCTAAAATTGTTATTTCTAAGCTGTGAGCTGTGCTTGTGCGATATGATATGGGGGACAACGGGATGCATCAAGAAAAATTCTTTCGGGGTTGTATGCATATTCTGTTCGAATGCATCATAAATTTTACTAGTCAGAGTTTTTACTACATTTTCCTCCCTTGTAGTTTCTAACACTCATGACCGGGGTAAGATACAGATTTTTCTCTTAATTGAAAACAGTAAAATACTATATACAACATACAGTTCTTGTCGTGATGAAGAAAATGTCTTCAACATAACATGCGAGTGCTGCTTTTCATCTCAATCGAAAAGTTCGTTGAGGTATAAAATCCATACTATTTATATGCGCAGTGCACCCATGTCTATAACCATAAGCATGAGCCATCTGAATGCAGTGTGAGCGTACGTTAAAACCATGATTAACATCTTGATACAGTCAACGTAAAAAACCCACCACAGCACAAAATGAAAATATGTTGTAGCGAAACTAGCGAACTATCATTTTGCAGCATGGAAAGCTGCAACGGAAAAAAAGAGAGATCGAGCGAGGATGTGAAGAGTCAAACAAAGATAATAATATAACAAAAGAAAGCAATGTAGATATGCGATAAAACGGAGAGGTAGAGAGGGGAACTCTATGTGTTACGTATAGAGGATAACCGCTCTTCACTCAACGGTAAATAGAGTATGCAGTTGTTGAGTTTTTGTTAGTTCTGTACACAAGTGGAATATATGGGACCGCTGCGGCTGGTTGTAGTGTAATTGCAGTACCTATTTCTCTTTGAATTCAATAGACAAAGCATGTAGAGAACCGCCACACGATATTATGTATGTATATATACACTATATTACAATTTAATATGCTATTGAGGATGAAATAAAGAATAACGACCCAAACCCCCCAAAGCCGGGAGCATGTATTTCGGAAAGGGATGCAGGATGAAGCGTGGATTTCACCAAACCCCTAAAGCGCGACAGCGACTATTGACTCGGTAAAAAGTTTGACGGTTTGTGAGGCAAGAGTCTCATTCGGGTTTGTGCTTTTATTGAAGAACGGAGTCATCGTTGCCTGACTTCTCTTCGTAATTTATCAAACCAGTGATCAAACTACACTTTTGTACCTAAAACAAATTTATATCGTTAATTTTTGTGTTCATCTATTGTATCTGAACTACATCTAACTTCATCAAAATGGTAAGCGCCACTTTTAATTATAATTTATAAAATACTATTATAAAAACCGGCATAACAGAAAATCAGTTATTGTGTAGGCGTGAATTCACTGAATGAATGAGTCGTTTTCTCAAGTGAATTTGCTGCCTAAACGAGCCAAACTTTTAAAATGAAGAAAAGAAAAGAATTGCGACAAATTTTACATTTTAAAATCTCCCTAACCTTGGGTTATTCTTACTAGTGCCTATATTTTTCGAGGGATATTGTTGCAGATAATGATTTTTAACGTTTAAAAAATATTCACATCATATATCCTACTGAACGGTGGTTGCTCGATTTAGATTTTTTGTGATAAACGGATAAAAAGGTGTGTCGCTGGTCGCCCCGTATTGATTTTTCAATTTTTCTTTGTTTCGTATTTGCTTGTTTCCACTAGAAGTAGAACTACAATTAAAAATGCATTGAAATGGCAGTTGTTCTCTTTCCATGTAGGCAACCATGTAATTTCTTAGAATGCCTGTTTGCCCAGCGCTCATATTATCCATTAGGCTCAAGGTAATAAAGTAGATTAGATTATTCATGTCCAGTAGATTGGTTGCAAGGGAAAATTGGTGAGTCACAATTTAACCTGTACCCACATTCACAATGCATACCGGGGTATGGCCTTAACATTTCATTATATTCATTCCAATCCAGACAGCCGCAGTGGATTTATTGTCTAGTTCCATATTTTTCAGCATTTTAGCTTTAGCTTTGAATATGGCAGTTGGCATATACATCCACATCCACATTTCCCTTGTTCGTTATTCCAAAAAAAGTATGTAGCGGTAGCGTGTGGCCTTCTCTCACTGCAGTACAGAGTGAGTAATACGCTGCGTCAGCTTCGGCTTTACACGACATCCCTTGCTCCTTCACTTCAAGTTAAAGCATAAAATGGCATGACTGTCGGTGTAGGTGACCGTTGCGTGCAGAAGCAAGAGAAAAAGCAATATTATGGCGTTTGGTATTATTTGTTAAACATGTACACTGATATAGGTGCTAAGTATATACCATATAGACAGGCATCTATATAAATATATGTTCATTTCATACTATAAATTGTACATCATGTCATACCTGCGAAGCCATGAGTCAGTGAGTGAGTGAGCGTCTTCAGGTACTAGTCCCTACAATGTTGGATTCTCGCTTTTCTATAGGCTCTTGCATTTCTGCCCTTTTTATTTTCGTATAAAAAATTAGAAGCATGCATGCCTGATGCCTCAGTACAGCTATCGCGAGTTTAGTATAGATGGGGATCGTCTCTACTCTAATGTACTAGTAAAGTGTAAAAAAAGTTACAAATCCTCCTTTACACAAGCACGTACGCATATGTACTGTTCTTTCTATTTGAATTTTGTAAGAACCTGAGATGAGGAGCAGGGAAGGAGGTAGTGGGAAAAGGGAACAAAAGAAAAGAGAATCTTTGTGTAGGGTAGTATGTAGGAGTTAGAAGTTGAATTGACAAAGAAGGTAGTGTCGGCCGCCACTGCCACCTCCACCACCTCGACATCGACTATGTAATAGTAATGTAATAGCATATAATACTGAAATTTCACTATACGGTCTTGTATGCATATATGTTTTATTGCATCAAACGGTTCTACTTATAAGGCATGATGTTGATGATGACGATCATTCCACTCCCTGATAATGCCGGTTTATGTGTTTACTCAGCATACTGTTTAGTAATATGCAATAAGCATATCCTTACTATAACACACCCCCTCTAACTAATAATGGCTAAGCAAGTATGCACTCGATAAAACTTTGACGGTTGAAGAGGCTGCGACTCATTCGTTTAGTGCATCTTCTGAAGAACGGAGTCAACGTTGCCTGACTTCTCTTCTGTTAGAAAACTGTACACACAGCGATTTATCTTAATTTCATCCAAACTCTCACCATTTTACAATTTTAGTGTTCATCTCGAAAGTTTGAAAAACAACTCAATATATCAACATGGTAAGCTCAATTTAAGCGTGTAAATATTAAACCGGCTTTATCGTAGTTGGTGTAAAAAATCGGCATTTTTACGGTTTCTAAAAAACCCATTGTGAGAAAACATCGAACAAATAGACTTTTAGATTTTGAATTCACAAACCCGTTTTAGAACTTGAATAAATATTTCGTTTTTCTGGAATTCCCTTCATATTGCACTATTACTCAGTGTGTAGTTCGTGAAATGTTTTAAAAAAATATTCACGTTATATATTATATGGCAAGCCGAGACGTTCGCATTTAAGCGGTTATGAATTTATTACCTTTATTGTTGGAAACTGATTTTCTGTATAACACATGAACATGAAATATGAATCTGTAAGCATAAAGTAATCTATTTTTAAAATTCGTCCTAATAATAGAATGTTCCTTTCTCTTTAAAGCGTGAGTGTATCTCTATCCACGTTGGACAAGCTGGAGTCCAGATTGGTAATGCCTGCTGGGAACTCTACTGCCTGGAACACGGAATTCAGCCTGATGGACAAATGCCATCAGACAAAACCGTGGGCGTTGGTGACGACTCCTTCAATACTTTCTTCAGCGAAACTGGAGCCGGCAAGCACGTTCCTCGTGCCGTCTTCGTCGACTTGGAACCTACCGTAGTCGGTAAGTAAAGTTATATAAAAAAAACCTTTACTGCAGCTCGATACATTGCATCCAAAAATAGAATATTCAAGATTGAAAATGCTTTGCATCACCCCCTCTGCATGGAAGATCCAAAATTAAATTTCACAAAGCTTGTACACAGGCTACACTGGGTTTCATTCTATTATACTTTCAACATTCATATATTACGTGTATACATACATCCAGTACATGGAGGGGGTTTCGTATAAACATTATAATAATAGGGTAGAACCATGAAGTGACTGGAAAACTGGAATATTGTCAATCATAAACTAGCACACTAGTGCCCGTAATGTTGTTTTTTTATAACGTAGTACCGTAATTTATCTCTGTAATTAAATGAAATTGGCAATCGTTAGAAGCAAGTGTGCAGACCCACTAACATTATTCTTTAAGCATAATATAAGCCTCCCAGCACGAATCAAGATGCCCATTTACGCAGGGTTAGTTGCTTCATAATATTTAATAATTACTACTTTAGCAGATAGTCGTTTGCCTGTTAAAATAAATAAAATGCATGACATCACGTTACATCCCAAATATGGACATACACGAAGATCAAGCCATACGATCTATTGTCGGGCGTTCCAACATTGAAGCATTTAAAAATGTATTGTATACTCGTGTATAAAACATCCCTACATGTACACACGAAAGAATATATTACAGAAAAGATCATTCATTTCATTATTGCACGTCACACTGTGAAGCTGCATTTTTGCTGTTAGGTTCGTTAGAAAATATAGTTTCGTCCTGACAAGTCGCTTCGAGTCAAGTAATTTAGCTGGTGCCAGATAGACATGTAATTTAGATTGTTAAAAAGCGAGGTCACACTTATTATATTCAAATCATTATAAACGTGAAGTCAGTACAGCCCTCTGCCGACGAAGCTCTTGCGTATTTCACCTTTTGTATGCAGGTGAACTGAAGTGTGAAAACCTTGTAGTATGCTGTTGTAAACTTTTAAATAATTCACTTGCACATGTTGATCTTGTTCCGTATTTGGAAATGATTTCATGATTCATCATCATCAAGTAAAGACAAGTAAACTGTGTGGGCAGCGAAAGACGAAAGATATGCTACATAGATACAGCGGCTTATGGGCTTCGTTTTATGTATAGGTAATAGCCGTAAAAGAGATAAAAGAATATGATAATGCTGTCCATTTGTGTTCTATCCTTTTATACAGTTTACTTGCAGTTTCAACTTTTCATCATCATCATCACCGTTGAAAAGAGATTGATCATGCATGTAGAGCCATAAAGTGTGTGCATTTGCGGTGGTAGAGTCATGTTTTTAAATACATTTGAAATGTCTGATTTCAATGATAACAAAATAACAATCATCGATAAAAACGAAAATGCGAGTGGTTGGTTGAAGATTCTCCCATTGGCCTTCTTGCTAGAAATTAATGCTATGTACGACAAATATAAAAATTTGACCATTTATGAACAACCGATTGTTGTATTCATTGCTGCTTCCTAATCAGCCATACATGACTGCTTAGCCATGCATGCAAGAAAATATAATTACGTTGTAGAGCGAATAATAATATGCAGTAATCGTTAATTAACGAGAGCACCGTTGTGTCCAATGAAAAGCTAGCTGATCTTTGCTGCTAGCTGTAGGTGAAAGTCTCATTGAGCCTCGATCATTTCTATATATGGGGTGAGCGAAGGTAGGCTCAATCATGAACAAACATTTTTGGTTAATGTGTGCAAGTGTGCATAGGTATGACTGCATGAGGTGAGCATTTTGCTGAGAGCAGAAATGTTGAAAATTAGTGGGTCATAAATCAACTATTCGATTCGATTATGATGCTTCCATATCTTTGTTGTGGGCGATGACTTATGAATCTTTTCAAGGCTCATGCTATAGCATCAACATCCCACCAACGCAGCCGATATTGCTGATAGGTTAAGTTATTCTTAATGTGCATGGCTATTGGTTGCGAATTAAAATGATTGCCCTTAGGGCCAGTTACATTGTTATGGGCTTGTGCATAAAGCATGTTAAATTTCCTCGTTGTTTAGGCGGCAGTTGTCTGTTTCTTAAAGTATGTAGGTTTGTGAAGCAATCAGTTAATTAATCTTGAATGTCTACAATGTTTTTGCCTTGTAGATGAGGTCCGTACTGGAACTTACCGCCAGTTGTTCCACCCTGAACAACTCATCACTGGCAAGGAAGATGCAGCCAATAACTATGCTCGTGGTCACTACACTATCGGAAAGGAAATTGTTGACTTGGTTTTGGACAGGATTCGTAAGTTTCAAAAGGCAGTAGTGGTGTTCTCATCAAACTCCGATGACACTTTCTATTAAGATAATGTAATAAATCATTCACCACGTATGGATTTCACTATCTCCCTTTTGCTTGTTAGCTATTTGGTAGAAATATAGGAAGTCAGGCTCAGGCTCCTTTTTAGTGCACTCAAACAACACATGAGGTTTAGTACTTTATGAAAACACTACATTAACCTTAACCTTAACATAAAATTACTTGTGGTTTGGGAATATTATTATATACTGTTGTACTAGTATGAAACGAACGTTAAGACGTCAAACCTGCATCGTCTTTCCATAACAGTAGGTGTTGGTTGGGTTATTTCAAATTAGTTTGGTTTCACTTTGTATACGAACAATAACGACAGGTACTGGAGAAAGTATAAACTTTCTACAGGGATGCTTTGGAAAAGTTTGTTTATAATTATAAAAGTATGTTGGTATATGAGTTATTTATTCAAGGGGAAATGACATTGAAAGTGGATGGTTGATAACGCTAAAGCTTCAATCTTCTTTTGAACTGTAAAGGGTAAAGACGACAAAATGAAGAGTTTCAAGTCCAAGATTGGATATATTCAAGAAGAGTTGCCTATCCAATTTGCTAAATTTTCAGAAATTATTTCGGCATTGAGACCATTTATAAATGTTTCTAGATTTTTTGGTCTACCAGCATTTTCTGTAATTGGCAGTGTTGTCTCCAGAGGGGGCATATTAACATTTTTTGGTTTCCTCAATATTTTCTTTTTACTAAATCAAATAACGCTATTAATATTACGACTAATACGCGGCGAGGATTTCATCAAGATTTCTGGACCATCTTTACTAATGCGATTGCATGTGATTTGTATTCATATCTGGTGTATTTTCTTTTCCTCTAAACTCGCAACGGTGTTGCGTGACTCTGTTGTAGTGGAAAATCGGATAAATAAAGTGTACAACGGGAAGACCTTTGATTTCATTCATCCTTGGCTTCTACGGAGAAAATGTATAGTCTGGACAATCTTGTTTGTTCTGATTGGATTTGGGTTGACAGTGAAAGTATTTCCTGTGGAAATTACAGTTGGCCAAAAGGATTTTGCAGAAGTATGGGAAAACTACGGAGAATTGTGTGGAATTCCACCAGATTTACTCTTTCACCCCAGTGTCGCTAGTAGCTATTGTTTATTCATGGAAATCGCCACAAACTTTGTATGGCTCTTTGGAGACTTTTTCTTGATAATTTTATCTGTCATACTGACAGACATTTTTAAAAGAATCAATGAAAGGGGCATTAAACGAGTAGACGCAATTCATTTAACCTCGTTGGAAATCGACTTAATAAGAGAGCATCACGGCCTCATATCCAAGCTAGTAAAGGTAAATATGTATGTTTTTAAGTTCCTTTTCTTCAAGTCAATGCCAAACTACAGCATCCAACGATCTTCCAATTAGTGAATGGTTCAAACAAATAGTACTCCAATTATTCTTTCACTAGGACTTTGATGATGCCATTTCAGCTTTAAACTTTATATCCCTGGTTTTCAATGTTGCATTTCTTGTGGTCGGTGCGTATTCAGCACTTACTCTTCGAAATCGTGAGCGAGAAAGAATGAAGTCAACTTTAGTAAAACTATACTGTAAACTCGCGGTTTGCGCGACAAAGCCAGCAGCTGGGTTAATATCGGCTTCATTACTTCATCACAATGTAAGCTTGATTCATACTTGTCTTGTGTGTTGGTATAAATGAGGTTTTAATCGTTGTTTCCTAAAGCAATGTCCGCACTTGTGTCACATAAAATCTTTCAGAGTAAAACAGTTTAATATGCTAGCTTAATACAATAAAATACTTTAGGCTCATCGTGGACTCTCTGATGTCAGGTCATGGCCGATGGTACGTGAATTTCAAGATTTTGCTATCAACAACGGTCGTACAGCAGTCGTAAGTAAAATTTTTGTAAGAATGCAAGATAAAGGTGTTAACTAACACATATGTATGTACATACATATCCAACAAATATATGTTGATTCCTTAATGTGAATTATGAAATATGGAACTTTCCTTTCTTTTTAACAACGCACAACACTAATGCAAGCTTATTTATTACAACAAAGAGAAATTTTGTCGGTTATAGTGGAAAGAAAGCTTTCAGGAATGGTGTAATCTAATATAAGAATTCAGAATTCCACGAACCAAGCACTGTCTACTTTTCTTTTCATCCATCCCGATGTATTTTTGTGAAACTTCCCATCTGACAGCCACTGTATATAAGAAAAGTATTCCTTTTATAATTTCATAGATTCATGCCTTTCTAGCTCAGCTTTCAAAGCCTAATATTGGATTTACCATTGGGAAATTGGCAACAATCACACCAAAACTACTTGCATTTCTAATACTAGGAATAGGGATATTCTTGGTATTTGCCAGAATAACCATCTCATCTTGTACTCGAAGAATACCATCCAGGGGCTGATCACAACTTCAAATAACCTCATGCAGTGCTACAAGTAAGATTTACGCTAAATCCAATCTCTGAATTTTTTGAATACATGGAATATAAGCTAAACTGGAATAAAGTTAATTGCGTGTATCATATTGAGTACAGATAGGACAAACCATGAAATAGCATTAATAATGCAAAACATTGGTTGATGCACTTACAATTAGTTATACCCTAAAGTTCTACCATTGTAGAAGATTGGATACTTGGTTAATATTATTATCTTAACAATCAAATAATAATGGCAACATGTCTATTCAGCTATAACTATTTTAGTTAGAGGTCAGTATGACGCTTTGCTTGCATTGTATCTGCATATCAACTTTGAGATATATTTAGACGTTTCTAAAGTCGACTGTTTTAATTATCATCTTCCTCATAGGGTCATTTATTATTGACGACAGATAATGGATTGGCAGACCTCGTGATCATGAATTCTTTTGCACATAACGAAGCTTCACACACTTAGCCAAGGCCAGAGGTGTTTGACTGTGGATGATAATACATAAGCCAACTTGAATAAATTCAATTTGCAACAAGACATTAGCCAACATCAACGCAAATCTCAAAAACGTAGATGTGGACCTGGAGAAAGTGGACTACAACAGTACTTTAGTGTAATGTAATGTTACATCTACATCGAAGAAATTGTTTTTCTTTGCTTCAACATGCATTTTAATGATATGTACAATAGTTAATTGAGAATCATGAGATTATACACGTTCCTTTTCATCGAACCCAAATCGTATTTGTACGCGACACTACCTACCAATACACTTTGCATTACCTTTTTCCTGTTCGTGGGAATTACATGTCGTTAATGAGCATGTTAAAAATAATAAAAGTTGAAATAAACTACTACAAGAACTAGTGTTTTGATCATGTTATGTGGTTTAGAATAAGTACTTAAGGGGTTTTATCTTTTTCATGATTTCATTCCATTTTTATACCCTTGAACATAGCTCTTTATTTCAACCATAATAATATTGAGGACTTTGTACTATCAGACTTGCAAATCCAACTGGTACGGTTTTACTCCTTATTTACTGTAGAAAGGAAGTTAAAGGAACTTGACACGTATCTACATACTGTTTTATGACTTCATAAACACCCTTTCACGTTACAACGCGTCTACGTTCCTCTCAGGTGAATACACGATCAGCAGGATATAAAGTTTTTATGTATAGAAAATACCGTTAAAATTAAATACTGCGGGTGCAGCCTACAATATTTTTTATTATCTTGAGGTTGTAGTGACCAACGGTCCCGTATGCATATGTATGATAAATAAACTACTGATTTTTGTAATATAACATTCTAATTCTTTCTATTTGAGATATAGAAAGGCGCCACAGTACTATCATCACCATCCATTAACTTAACCATATAGGTCGTGTAAAAATATAGAAAATCCATTCTTATTATTGAGAAGTGTCTAAAAATATGCCATGTACATCTTCAATTGCTTATACTACAACTATAATAGCTATAGGTCTATGTATGCCCGATAAATGTTTCTCTTCTCTCGCATTATGGACTGATTGTGAATGTTTAACATATATAATATAATTCATAGTTTTTATCTCTTGAGATGTGTAGAAAACACGCGAAGTTATTTATTGCATGCTCATAACAAAATGCAAATAGCAATAAATGTGTTTGTAGATTCTATGATTTGGAATTCGGAATGAATTCTTGAGAAAACCATTTAGTTCACTTGTTTTATTCTGCAAATTATGCCCAAGCACCAGTTATAGGGATTTTACGTCCATGTTCTCCTCACAACAGGAGATATATGAAATATAGGAAATGAAATTATGAACGTATAACGCCATTGCCGATATTAGAGCGAAAATATTTGCAAATATTAATATTTCCTTCTGTCCTTTCTTCTGTGAATGCGAATGACACACTGTGTATTGCATGGCTGGTAGCACACTACTGATTATATCTAAGTTTATGTAGCTTTATTAATATGTATATGAAAAATCTTTAATATTTCAATTGTCTACTATCACTTTACCCGCACCCTTACTTCGTATATTTGGAAGCACATACCTACAAATTAACAAAACTCATGTACCTAAAAGTTGTCCTGAGTCCATTTAAAATATGTGTAAAATTTATTAAACGGAAAACCTGCAATGTTGTTAGTTTGCCAGTTAACATAATGCTAAACTTACAAAGCAATTTTTTTTTGCAAATATGGCAATTTTTTCGACTGGATTTACGTACCACCAAGTACCAAGGTGTTCCAACAATCTTATTAACAAATCAATAAACCATGCAATCCATAAAATAAGAGCAATGTTCCTATAAACTTCTTATGTGAAAAGGGTTCTACTTGGACTACGTTCGGGAACTTGTTGGAAACTTCACCGTTTTCCATTTCTTCTTGCTGGCCCTCCAGGAAACAATTTTAATATAAATAATATTCCTTCCTGGTCTAAAGCCTACTCCTCTTCATCTTTGACATTTTAGTTTTTGTCGTAGCGATATCGCTTTCATGCTTTTTTCGACTTGCTTTCATCAAGTGACGACAGCAGGTGTGGCAAATCCCTGTTTTCGTTACACTTTTCTGTGATATGTCTGTCATTGAGAGTATGAATAATGATGACGATATATCTGTTATATACTTGCATACAAAATATTCCCGGAACAAGGGGGGGGGACTCTTATCCTGTAATGCATTCCTCACCCGTCCTATCCTTTTATTGTAAAATACCTCAAACTTGGAGGGGGGAATTGCTCTCCTGGTCCCCCGGTTCCTACAATATGTCCTCTTAGAAAATAGGGTGGTATTTAGTTGTAATGGTATGCCTAGATATGTTTCCAGAGGAAAATTAAAAGTCATTTGGAGTGAAGTAATTTGCCAAAAGAGAGAAACAATCAAGTCGAAGTAATCTTTGTCTGGCTATTCTTACTGGTCTTTTGATGGCAACCTGTGGAATCATACCTGAATAAAAACCAAATGACCAAAAAACATGTCGCCCTATACGAAACAAAACAAAAAAGAACCGTTTCACCTGAACAAACGAACAATGTTAATGCTAAGCAGTATCATCAAGGAATTTCTTCTTCTGTATTGCAAAACTGTGATGTTTTCATAGCTGGGGCATGATTATTGAACTTTAATATTTAGCAAACTCGTCAACTAATCATGGTCGCATCACACAAACAAAAAATAACCAAAAAGAAGAAATAATCCTAGTTAAAATATTGAAAAGTCGTCATTTTTCGCAGTAACTCAGTTTTTGTCAACAAGTTAAAAACATGCTGAAAACAGGGGCGCAAGAACGAAGAGATGTGCTAAAGCATTTTTTTTTGAACTCAGTTTTTGTCAACAAGTTAAAAACATGCTGAAAACAGGGGCGCAAGAACGAAGAGATGTGCTAAAGCATTTTTTTTGTACAGGCAAAGCTTTCATGCAGGATTATAGACACGGAAACTGGATGAATGATTGAATGAATGTGGAAGTAACATACTAATGAGCATCCCATGTCATAATAATAATCCCATTGACACGCCTTTTCTACGCACACGAATTCCTGTTTTCACTTTTTATAAAAACATTAAGAGCTTGTTTCATCAAAAGCGTGAAGATCTAAACAAAAATTGCAAAATTCCACTGATATACATCTTGAACTTTTACATTATACGTGTACACTGCATACCTATACGCAATGATGAGACCAATAGGTTGTTGCATACATGATGATGATGCATAGCATGTGCAATAAATAATCATCTCTGAACATTCTTCTTAACCACAAAAACTATTATCAACCTTGTTGCGATCCGATCCGTGCCGATGAAACGGACGCCTGAAATGATTGAGGCAAATTATTGATTCGCTATATTAACCTGTTCATTCAGTATGTCGATATAGGTATCTCGTATATGAAGGAGTATCAATGCCTATTAGATGAACTTTATTTTTTGCCTTTGTTAATCTCAGATGATATCGACCTTGTGTACCCACCCCTCTTGAACACATGAATAAGAAAAGCGATAACCAAGGTGCATGAGTCAAAAATGTTCAAAAACAAAAAAAAACGGTTTGGTACATTGGCACACACAAACGCACAAAATTGAATTGTGCTCGGGTTCAGGTGTTAAATTAAAGAATAGTGACATCACATTGACGATGTATCATCCCTCGTTCACGAGTAATGTTTTTCATTATTAGATATTGAATCTATTTTGATTTGATAGATGATGGAATTCATTTGCAGATAACAATTTTGTGATATTACATATTGTTAATCATGGTCGGACAAAATGGTTAATAGCAAACACTTCTACTCCGTTGAGGTAAAATGAAGAAGGGGCATGCTGCTTTTGAGACTATGTAAAAGTGACAACTCAGAAAATGACGCCATACAAATGTGGAAATCGAAAAACAACGATACAAACATTACAACTTCGATCATCAAACATTACAATGTGACCAAACGTGCTTTCAGTTCATTAGGTTACTTCCTGAGTTTGAGATCAGTCGGTAAAATTGTTTTCAGTAATCAATAGATGGAAAGTAATTTCATGGAAAACTGTGCACAATTAACAGCGAAGTTTTTTATAATCTAATTGTACCATGCTTCTCAATACGTTTATGACTATGGCTCAATGAGCATTAGCGTCTGTATGTACAGCTTAAAAACTCGGTAACCATAACCTATCCACGTCGAATAGTTCGAACTCTTATGTTGCGTCCCTGAAACTTGAGTAAAACATTTATTGGGTGAATAGATCAAAATACGAAACAGCGGTGAAATTTTAGATGATTCCTTATGCTTAGAGATCCGGTCAAAAGTCAAATGCCACACCAGTGTCGGGTTGTATTCACGCTATGCTTAAATTGTTTTTTTCTCGGTGCTTGAAACGGCATGAGTTGAACGCATAATGAAATATATAACATAACGGTTTATTATAAAAAAGAAAATAACTGTTATGAACTGTCATAAATAACTCTGATATCATCTCTTCATAATAGCAAATCTGTTGGGATTTATTGTGAAGTAAATTAACAAAATATCTTTGAAAGAATGTGCTTTGTTGCAATAAATGAGGATGAGGCATGCTATAAAAATGTTATTGTATAATCAATTCCATTTCGTAGAAAATGAAAAAGTAAATACACTCTTTTTTCATTCCAGCGTCATTTTATGCAGTTCTGTTTCATTGAACTTCTATAAATCAGTTGCCGCAGGTGAGCAGGAAGTAGCAAAAAGGAAACAAGTAGGTACGTCGATGACAAAAAACGTGGAGTTCGAAAATATCCTGATGTGTTGACTGCTTTACTGCTTTGGCATTGGTTCATTGTCAGATAAAAAGTTGATTCATCCGGTGAATGTAACAATTTTTTTGCACAACAATTTTCCTGCTGTGCTAAAGCTTCAGGAAAAATATTTTTGTAAACTTTAGTTTTCACGGGAAGTTGTCTGAACCTCCCTTCTGAATCATTGCTCATTGTCAAATATATTGTAATGTGTGCATCTTTTTTATTTTTTGTACACCCACCATTTTTTTACTTACGAATATAAATAGTAACCCTTTAGTAACATTGTATAATCAGTATATACCTATTTACATAAATATTTACACAGAAAAACTGATTTTATGTGCTCCACAATTAAGGTATTTTCATTTGTGTCATTTTCATGTTTGTCTTTTCTTGTAACTCTGTATTAGCATCGTTGTTTTTTGCAGTTACCTTCCTGTTCAAAATGAACTATTTTGTGAATATCAAAGTTATAAAAGAAGGAAGTTGAGCACTTAAAAATTGTATATTTTGAATTTTTCGTTTGTGAACGTTGACAAAAATTTAGCTTTCTTCTAACAGTTTGAATTTATGCAGTTTTACTTATTTGAACATCAGGTATTTAATATTTAGGAATGCACGCAGATAGGCACATTTATACCCTAATCCCGTTCGTTCCCTGAACCTTACATAAATGAAAACAAGATCCAACTTGCACGACTTCCTGTGTAATTCCAGTTACAACAGAAGAGAAATATGGTAAAAGCGGATTTTTGCAAAACTATAATTAGTAGAAAAATGCGCAGCTTTATTTAGAACGGCTTTTATTTTTGTACAATGTATATCTTAGGATTGCGGCGGAGATTAATTTACAAACAACCCACTCTTTTATCATCACCATCATAATTTCCTTGAGATTATCATTGGTTGTACTTTGTACTTGCAACGTGTAAAATGACTCTACATCAATACCAAACAGCATTTCCGGTGGCGTTCTTGCCACATTTCAAGAAATTTGTACCTACACTGCCACTGCCATGAATCGGGAGTCATAAGTCAAGTTAAGCTCTTGAGTTTGCGGATTTTATTTGCATCAGCCAGTTGTTCACAATATAAGACATTTCACTTTCAGTAAGTTTAAGTTCACTTTACCTCGCAGCTTTAGCTGGGAAATTTCAGCAATCAAACACATGAAATGAAATGTCACGTTTCTTATTTTTATATTAGTAAGCTCTCAAGCAACAATACAAAATGATGCCATAACGTGCCCTTAGTAGATACATGTCTCTTGTGCTGATGACTATACACTGCTTTTTCATCAAATGCAACAACACAACAGCATGGAAATGTTCATTTCATTTGACTCTATCTACATCAGATATACTGATACTGATAAACGTGTGTATTATTTGTATTGCCACGTAAAACCAAGAACAAGCAACATAGAATTCCATGTAAAAACCTTAACAGGGTGAAGTTGCGTTAGAATAGAAAGATTGCGCGAGAACAAGTTATTACTTTATTAGTAAAGCTTGAAAACAAGGAGAATGATGAAATAGCTTTTGCAAAATGCTATACTGCTTTTAAACTGTAAGGTACGTATACTGTGCTGTTTGTTCGATTCACTGCACTTTTTGGTCGGGTAGTTTTAAAATTCGCCTTTTTTGTCTGGAAGTTAATTATCCTCGTTCCGTCCCTATCATCATGAATCATGAGAAAAATAAAAGCAGTTAGGTTTAGATTAAGCTAGAATTGGGAGTGCTTATCTGTGCTTTTCATTTTTGCTTCAAAATTCGCGGGCTAATTGGTGAAAAAATCAAAGAAAATACTTGGAACTGAAATAAATTTTTAAAATGGGCAAACATTTTTCGTGCAACTCTCTAAAGTTGCTTGCGGTACTTATAAAGACCCCAACGCTTAATAATCATAAATAACGGAGATGATGTTTCTATACTATACACTAACTACTATCAAGCAATGTTTGCTTTCGTGGTGGGTGATGGTGATACGCACCCATTAACTTTTTACTTCTATTTGGTTTGCTTCCTGTCATGGGAGTCCTACTTCCCACGCATGAGCTTATCGAAACTAAAAATGCTGGGATATATTTAGAACTGGTTTTATAATTACTCGTACAACAAATGACAAGCTAATTTCACTCTCAGCGGTAATTATATTGCTTCTGGCAGTAAACACCTTGAATGTACATATTTAATTCTAAACTGCTGGTAATCTGAATGAGTGAAGTGTGAAAAGCAAAATTTTCCGTTTTCCGATATGCAGATCAGTCCATAATAGTTTGCAAATGCTATAGCCCATATAGTCCCTTGTATATGTAAAAATTAAAATTCGTAAAAAAACAGACTGGTCATAAATAAGAATGATCTAATTAATTAATCACTAGATTGAAACAGATACAGAACTAAATCGAAAATCCAGATGAATGTACTGTTATGTCTTGCCAATCTGGGAGATAATAAAAAAAACTTTGTTTTGACATGTGTAAAAAAAGTGAACTGCAGTTCTCCGTTAGTACCAAGACAGGTACGATTATTTATAATACCAATATCATATGACTTTGAAGATAGACCAAGGTAAATTAAAATCCCACACCTCAAACAGCAGCATTAACATAGGATTTCAATTTTAAAACATTATATTATTATCTGAACTGTCGTCGTAAATTGAACTGATTGTGGCCTGGAGAAAGCTGGTCTACATTTTTAGGAAAAAGAACAAGATTTTGCTCTTGTTATGGGGGCAAAGAGAAAATTTGCACCACACCTATTATAAGACATGTGACCGTGGCAGTATATTTTTTTCAGTTCAAAAATGAAAAATGTATACCAACATTATGGTTGGTATACATTACGCTCTCATGTTGAAAAAAAATCATTTATGTTGAATAAAGCTCGTTAATTTTTAAATGAAAAAAAAAACATTATGGTTATTTGTAGCAAGTTGTTCGAACGTTGCTGCTGTTTAACCTTGCCCCAACAAAGAATTCCAAATGGAAGGTGTGATACATCAATATAAAGCCAATAACGTCTTGCCAAAAAGTACGTAGAACTAGTAACTCTTGTAAATTTTCGATTCTTTTGGAAATTTCATAAAATTACAAGTCCGACAAGTTGACAAACTTGTCAAAACTTCGTCCATTTAAATGTATGGGTAACCAACAGTGCCTAACTGAAAAATTTGTCAAATTGTCAGCCTGTCATTTTTACGAAATTGGGTCATGATCAATAGTTTTAACCGAGGATCATACAAGCAAATATGTATTCCATAGTGATGAAGCGAACGCTTCATCACTATTGAAATTTTTGCTTGTATGATCCTCGGTTTTAACACAACGAAGCAAAGAAACATAACATTTGAAATTATATTTAGTAAAGACAAAATGAACTACAACTTGAAAGTACGGGCATGATGGATACACGTATTGGTTTGTTACCTAACTTTTCTTTCTGAATGAAAGCTACTACGCCAACCTTGCACTGACAATGAGTCAATAGAACCTTGTGCAGAGCTTTACTTTCACTTTTTTATTTAGCAGGTACTTAACCAACAAATCATAGAGTACAAATGAACTTAGAACTTTTTTCTGAGATGAAAGTTTTTTTTATTGTTTTGGGGGTTGCGGTTTGGAGGGAGGAAAATACGATTTTTCATGTTACAGTTAAGCGTTATGGATGTAATCGCAGACTATAAAACTTAATAGTTCATTAAATAAGTTCCGGCACTCACCAGTCGAATGCAAGCACGCAGTTGCACTGTACCGGTTGTTAACAAGTCCGTTTTCATTTTTATAAACCTAGCTTTCGAAATGAAACAAGTCTTAAAATGTTAACAAGTTGTGAAAGGAAGAAACTCGCCTGCGTGGGTTACGGTTACGTATAATTTGTGGAGTGCATGTCCGTTTTCCTCATTTTCCTCATTGAGGTTTTAACCCTTTGCCATATACTCTTATACCCAAAAACTCTTCGAATTATATTATCGAATTTACTTGTTACTTTATAACAAATAACATGTGAACATAGTAGGCATGTAATAAAAGAACGGTATAAATGCATTGATATCTAATGAATGTGATAAATTATATAATTTAAGTTTTACACGTTTTCCTTTCACGAAAAGTCGGCAATTTTTGTATGCATTAAGCCCAAGCCTACACATTTTCGTAGGTTTGTTCAATGAATATCGAGTTTGAGTGTCATTGCATCAATTCAAGCCTACTCTTTAAGGAAAAGTTGTATTTGAGGTTGGAATGGTTGGATTAGGATGTAGTGTAACAGGCAATTATTGGAAACCAGGCATAGTAGAAGGCCAATTTGACATGGATAGCTAGATGATAGAAAACGAATACATACAGTGCAACGACGGTGAACGATATCATGGTCTTCTTGTATAATATATGCTACTTTTCTTTAATGCACAAAACTTATGACAATAATTTAAATATGGATCATGGATTCTCATGATTGAGCCAAGTCAGAATAAGTGAAGTATAGTCAAAATTCACCAAAATTCGTTATTGTGTGTGGTTTCATACCACAACTTATAGTTTTCCTTACTAACCACCATACCTAGACTGATTTTCAATCGTAAAGGGCACAGCAAAAGCCAAATGCTACACGGTGCGTTGGTTTTAACAATGATAACCATGATCAATAAAGAAGGTAACCTACACAGAGGCCTCTAGACAAGATTGAAAACGCGTGTAATCTACACACACTTCATGTCAAATAATGTCCTTTGCGTGCTTACTTTGTAATAATCTATTATGAATCATCTCCTGCGTGGTTTCCTTACTTACTGGCACATATTGATGTAAAGCAAGAAGATGATCCATTCATAACTATATTTTGGCTTGGGAGTTATTATGGCTGGTTTGCTTTAACCACATTAAAGAATAGAATAAAAGGGGTAAAATCATGATTTGGTTTGTTTGTATAAAAAAATATCACATTGTACACAGATAAAAATGTTGGTACAAGATGGAACTTTGGGTTTTTAATATTATTAATAATAATGTTTGCCGTTCTGAAGATAGCGTTCATATTACGTACCGATTCTGCTAGCATATTTCTGACTTTATAGGATTATTATATTATTACCAATTCCATTTCCACTTGAAGACTTTTTGCTCGTATTACAAATGTGGCTCGTGCATGAGTAAAGGTAAGAAGAAGGGTAAAATGGTTCGTAAAAAGCTGTTTGACAACATAGGGATACCTATATACGTTACAAAACGTAGCTGTTTGGGAAGACTGATAGCACATGTGTGTTCATTTCATTGCACTGTTCACCACACAAGGAAGGGCCCGCACTCCGCACACACAAGTCAGATTTAACGTCAACGAACGTGGTTCCGACAACTCAGTGAGTCTTACGGCTTCTATCGCTGTGGACTTGTTTTCTGCTGTCGCTGCTGCTTGGCGTACTTATACTTTTAAGGAGAGCAAGAATAAAAAGCAATAGAATTACGAGAAACACACCGCATCAGATAAAGCTTTGTTAACGTGCACGCACTTTGCACATTGGAGAAAAGTACTGCTTACAGGAAATTGAAAACCCCCATGTTAAGATAAATGCATATATTGTGAAAAAGGTTACCGTTACTATATTACAATTATTATTACACTATGGAACTGGAGATGTCTGCCAATGCTGATTAATAATGAGAATTAGATATTGTGTTGTGCTTCATTGACAAATTAAACGGCGAGTGACCACTTCCGGTTGCAGTGAACAACAGTCTTCTAAAATATTGCGTATGGAATTGTGTACTTTAAATAGTGGTTTATGACATGGTGAATTAGTGTTACAATAATTAATGTGAAAATAGGTATTGTATTGAATTAAATAATAGTATAATTCGATATTTAAAATAACTACTTTTAACTATTTCCATTCACTGAAGGTATCATTGTTGACGTTGCGTGTTTTGAATATACATTTCGGTGATGTTGATGTTACAGTATAAGTATGTCTATTCAATGCATGATGAAGTTGCTGTTGTAATTCCTGGAGAACGTTTTCTTTGATTTGACAGTTACGCATGTGCAACACTAGGGTGACTTGTGTTTAATGTTGGGTGAAATCAGTTAAGCAATTACCTTGTGAAAGTGAAGTGGATTTATGCATAAAAAGGCTCATATAAATGGGTAAGAGAGATTATATCAATGACAATAATGATACAAAGCATTGCTCGCACTCTGCTGTTGGGCAGTTTTGGCTTTATAGTAATGTACGTGTAGTAATGTTCGTTTAATTTGGATAAAATGCAAAATAGCATTATTTGACGGGGAAGACATCCTTTATTTATTCAGATTGAAAGGCAACATGCATAGTATGTATTGCATACAATAATATAATGTGTGACGGTGCGTGTTAATAGGCACCGAAAACCCATGCTTTGCACAAGAATAAACTACCTATCATTATATGACCAAGAGTGGCAGTGGCAATGATGTTTACCATTTATTTGTCTGTCGGTGAAATTAGGTCCCGGCTCTACTTTCCGGATATCCAAGGCTAGTCTGACCCGAAAATTTTGTAGGTTTCATAAAATGATGATTATATATTTCTAGTATGTGCTCGTACTACTAAAAGTTTATGTACACTTCCAAGTCATTATCATTCCTCCACAAAAACATTTAACGCTTATTTCCTTCAGTTAATTTTCATGGCACAGTTTGCCTGCAGTTTTTCCAGTATTGTCAGTTGTCATTCGCCTTCACCTGTCGCATTATCACTATTTTCTTTAGTAATTAGAATTGATGGAACTTTGTTCTCTTTGCTGGGTATGATGGCATGGCATGCTTTCCTGTGCTCGATAAAAGGCACAAAATGCAATGGATTGATGCAACGGGCTTAAAATGAGAGCAGTTATAGATATTGATTTGATAACCAATGAATTATGGAGAATATTACAACCCAGTGACATTGACACAAAATGTTTATCATTCCAATCGAAAAATACTGGTATTTTCAATTATACCAAGTGTCACTTTCTTTTTATTACTTTCTTGACGGAATAACTGACGGACACATAGCAGTAAAGTGTTACGAATTCTGTTCAATAGTAATGGAAAATCTTGCCCCGGTGGCTTTTACTTCTTATTAGTCAAAAACAGAATGCTAATTTTAGACGTGACCCACGACGTTTCAACGTTTCTCTTGTAATTTATTCAGAATCTGGTCTAGTAGAAGACATCAGATAAATATGATGCTACCAATAATCACGCACAACTTAACCTTGCCATCTTTTACAAAATTTTAAGGGTGTCATACGTTAGAACAATTACTTTATTTAGCGGCATAGGTTTTATCTTTTATAGTAGCAATAATATATTGAGAACATGTTTTCATTTCAACAAGCAATTCGGTTTGACACTGAGTAACTTTGCTGTTACTCCGCATTAAGTTTATACTTTAGGTACATCAGTCCATTATTAGCTGTATTAAAGCTAATTTGATGTATGACATTCATCACGATGTGAGTGAGACATGTTCTGTTCTGTCCTCTTCAAATTAGATTAATAAATTAAGCATTACGTTGGATGAAATTTTCTCTCTCATTCACTCCATGTAGTGTATATTATTATTACAGCTAGAATATATTCATTTCGTAGGCTATTGTATTATGGTTATTAAATGTTTCAGTTTCAAAGTAGCATTTCCGCATGATTTAGCTTCTGCACCCCACGATGTAAACTACAGTATGGTTATTACGTTTGTTATTATGTTCTTTTTTTAACAAAATATTAAAGTGTACATATATGGAAACGAGATGCAGTTTTGGTAATCCGAAAAGTTTCATTATAAAACTCCTGTAGAATTTGTGGGATACATGACATGTATGTAGGTACAAGCGCTTGTGTTTGTGTGTGTGTGAATGTGATGTAAGAATAATATACGAATGCTAGTACCACCATGTCTGATTTTCCAGCCTCGTCATTCCGTCTATTAAAAGTCCATTATCTTCTACATAAAGAACGATCTGCATGGACCCTGCAGGGTTTTCAAAGCCTGTGCTTTTAAGTTTATATTCATTATAACATTCTATATTTACAAGCCAAAAACTCATGACGTCTAAGGAAATGATGCTTGAGCAACACCATCTCCACAATTACAGTTTCAGCCGCAGGGAGGTTTGCTTGATTTTTTGCCGTCTTTTGTTCCAGCTTAGCTTACTGTGGAGACGATGTTTGGTAGGCGAAAAGAGAAACTTTTACAACGAAAAATTACACTACAATGCAACACACACCTGCACACAGAAATATCCTGTAATACCAGCTAAATTAACAAATCTGCCAAGAAATTAAGCAAAAATAAGAATGTGATGCACTACAGTCCAACAATAATTTAGGTATTTTGCAGCAGGTATTATTATTCCTTTAGTTTTACTATTGTATATCCTGTCACCTGTAGAAAAAAATCTGGAAGCCAGTGTATTATAGCCCACCTGTTTGAAAATCTATTCCGTCTAGTACCCTGAAGCATTATTTTTTTACAATGCAGCTACACATAGCGCACTATGAACTAAAACAGGGTTTCTTCTCACAGTTTAAACTATAAAGTTATTTTTTTAATAATATAATTCTCAGCTATATCAAAAATACGCATGCACTTATATGGTGAAATAATAGGCTTATCTTTTCGATGTAAAATATGGTAGAACGCTAATGAACTCAGATACAAAGCGAACTCCAGCGAAAATTAGCTTTTAAAATTACATATTATGCATTGTGTAAACCATTTCATTCTTTAATGGTTTTGCTGTTTCAACCAACCAGCCCTCAACTGCGGACACATACATATCATTATGCATTGTATACAGTCTCTTGGTAGAAGGCAAGAGGATACTGCTTGAAAGAGAAAAACCTCACACATACACAAACATTGCATCAATGTTGCAGGGAATTTTTCATTTCAAAATGCATATAAGCTTCCATCCTATCTGTGTGGGCAGAGCAGTGTCAAAAAAAGCAGTGCAGTGCAGCTGTAAAAGTATTCCAATTGATATTCCCATTTTTCCCATAAATAAAAATACTGACTGACGCACCTACAAGGATAGAAACGGGAAGGCAAGTGCGTCGTACGAGGATTTGACACTATGGCTGCGTTAAACTCGCAAAGAATGGCTCTTTAAGAGACGCTCATAATTCAGAATTAAATAGGCAGGAAGGGAAATCAAATGAGTCGTTACTACTAAAGTAAAAAAAATGAAAAATACGCTCGCAGTCGTGTCGTGTCATGATTAAGGATTCCTGCTGTTCAAACACAATACATTCTCAAAATCCCACAACTGAGACTGAACTGTAGATCACACGCATAATATCTGGAATATCTACGGAGTTGACTATCTTGATAAGACCAAAGTCGGAATCTTTTCTCTCCTTTACAGCATTTTCTCCAATGCACACAAATGAGCCAGTCAGCAAGAGTGCTTACTGCACTCGTGCACTCACAGACGGCAGACTGTTTGTTACCCACACAGTTGGCATTTGGAGAGCAACTCGCAGTAATGATATTTTGTCCTAGACGAGCATTAGCACCAGCAGCCGTAAAGTATGATTTTGACTGTGTGCGTGCGTATTGTTGAAACCGCGGCGATTATCTAACAATATATTATTCCCATAGAATAACAAAACCTTCGTACCAACGAGCCAGCCAGTTGAAGCGATGAAGGTAGCTAAAAACGTGGCCAACACATTTCACTGATGGGATCTTCTATTAGAACACGAAAGGAATTAAACAACTGAATGTGATAAACAATCGAAAACATGCACAAAATACCACGACGGTAAAAAATGCATTATTGTTGGAGGAAACGGCGGCTCACTCACACACATGCATACTCAGTCAGTCAGTAGTCAGTAGAAAGCATATAATAAGGAAATATGAACATTATAGGCTTCTGTGAGTATAAGAGTGCATATATACGCTAAAATAGTTGGTTACGGAAAGAAACAAGATTTAATATATCTGGGCATGAAATGGTGATTTCTGTAATGTACCGTCTTTTATCCGGGTACACTGTACACGTGGCTGCTTCCAGTTCAGTCCACTCGTCGACTCTGCCTGTGCATGGTTGGTTGTAACTCCAGGTAGCTTTATTTCTTTGTATTGGTCGTATTAACCAGAGGCAAGTGTTTTGCTTCTCCCCAGGTGAATCGTACGTGCTTTATATTGTGGGCCATTGACTCAACGCTGTAAAAAAATGCACAAGGCGTAAGGACAAATTTAGTTTTGAAATCTCAACTTATGGGACAATACTTATCTGTCACGTTGAATCTGGAAAGTAAGCTTTCAGGTTGATTAAGGCTACTTTCTTGTGCTTCTAAACACTTGCTACTTTTCCAAAACGAGAAAGGTGTTATTAAGTATTATTGGGCTTGAAAGTGTGGTAGAAGCTGAAGGTTCTCTTTTATGCATTGTCATGTTAAAAATGGGTTTGGAAGATCAACGAATCTGCAATTACTGTTGCAAGTAGCTGAACCACGCACGTAGTGTTGCATATTCATGGATTTACACTTACGAAATTCACCATTTAAAAAATGTGATGTCTGCACAGAGTGAATTGGTAAAAAAGTGTAATTTACTAACTGCCACTCCATTCTTACTTACTACGTCTTCGTCTTGTGCGTTACGATTGGAAGAATTTATGAATTCATTATCTTGGCATATCGACTGTGGAAAATGGTTTGAGAGCGTATTATTAAGAAAAGTACAAGCATTGTAGGGTCGTATAATGGCTCGTGCATAAAAGTCAAAGTCAGCAATTCCGATGATGTACAAAACCAGAAGAACCAGACTCAAGAGTGTGTTCTCGACGTACAGAATCCAGCAATGATCTTGATCCCTTTCATTTTCAGTGGAAGTTGCGCATGGGAGTATGTGTAACAAACAAAAATATTACAAAAATGGATGTACGAAATAAATGCATGTTCTCCCACCACAAATTCCTCCCTTTCTCCCTATTTTCATGCACAGGGGCTTCCTTCACTTTCATGAGAGCATACGAAATGGTTTTTTTGTGGTGACTCCTAGTCTCCGACTATAAACGTCAGAAAATTGACTAGCAATTTTATCTTTCATGTTTATCTCCATGTTAAAGAGGGGAAGAAAGCTGGTCTTATCGCTAGTGTACTTACTCTTTTATTACGGGGAACAAATAAGCCTTCAATTTTCAGATTTTCCGTATTTCGTGCTCATTACTTTTTCTTTCCTGAGCAAGTGAGCATGTGTCTACCTCATGTGCTGCTGTTACTGCTGCCTTCACTAACACCCTGTCAAATCGACTCCTGGGGTTTCAAACTTTTATGCTTTTAGGTGTAAAGGAATAAGGAGTTTGGCCACTGCACGGTGTTTGGAGAAGTCTGGACTAAATCTGCCGCACACGGCAGCATACGAATATAAAGACGTTCTTTTAGAATCAATCCAGCTGCATCTGTCCACTGAAGACTTACTGATCTAATATACTAATATCAAATCGAATGCTTAGCGTAGGAATGTTGTTGGCAAACTTTTGCGGTTCAGACAAGAAAGGGATTCGTGATCGTGAACAAATCTCGCGATTTTAAAAACAAAAATAAACTACCTTCAATCATACAAAGCTAGACAATTTTTTTTCATAAAACGTTGAAATCGTAATAATGCGGTTATTTTTCAATCACGTGCATCATTATAATAAGTTAGCTCATAGGTCATACGATTTTCTTACAGACATTTGACAGGCGTCAAAATTTTTCTTGTAGGTTTATCATTGTTATAAAATCCATTTAGTTCCCATTTCGTGGTCGTGTAACAAAATTTGAAATTGGAAGCATTTTGGGTGGAGTGACGATTTCTACAGCAGGGGTATTAACCTATTGAATTCGATTAAGAGCAAAATCATGATTTTGTGTGCCCAGCAGACGTGCTTCAAGAATTAAGGCAACTGGTAGACAATGGTGGCATGAAACAGCTTTCAACAGCGCATATTTCGTTGCAAAAGGCCTAAACCTCAACAGTTTATATGCAAATATCGTAGCAATAGGCAGAGCGATTGAAATACATGACCAGTTCATGACTTCGGTTGGGAAGATATGTGTATACCTGTATGTTTCAAAAGAATGGAAAATAGGTTGCCTGTAAAAGAATACGCGCCTATTGTATGAAGGCATAAACACCGTCATCAACTTTTATTCTCATTTCATATCAGTGCTTTTCCATCTACCTGAATTGAAAAAAAGTATTACTTGGTTTAGTGGGTGGGTGCCACCGTCGTATGTTAGCTAAAAAACCAAGCAATTAGCAGTTGATCGTAAACTTATTGTTGTTGCCTTCCAATAATGCAGTCACGGTCGGCAATACACAACAATATTCAATGTAGGTTTGTGTAGTTGCGTTAGGTAGAGTTTCAACTTCTTGCAATTTTACAACGGTGCTTTGTTGTGCAGAGCGTGATCTAGAGGAATATTGATAAAAAAAAAAACAATACAGATACATTCGCTTCATATTACATTACACTTTACCCTTACTGAAGCACTCACATCTTTACAATGGAAGATGTGATAGTTGATGGCAAACATAAACTTTGGCTAAAATCATGCAAATGAGTCATTTTGTATTCCAAGCGAAAAAGAACTGTCAAACGCGATATCTATTTATATTCATTAAACGCACATTTCTGAAGATATTTCATGAATTGATTGACAATGAACAAGGAAGCTTAAATAACCAACTATTTACTAGCTACTACCATTGTCAAACGACTATGTTGCTGATGAAGATGTGGTAATGGAATATTAAAACAAAGAGGGGAAGCGAAATACAAGTACGGAACATTGTCGACTAGTGTAGTGCTGAAATCGTCTATATATATTCTACGCACAATACTTAAAAAGTTATTCAACATAAACGCAGCGGTCGCAGTTGCAATATATATAAGATACCAAAAAATATTGCATGTGTGTAATAGTTGGATCGAAATTGAATGTCAAGTTTGTCATAATTTAATAGAAAATATTATTAGATATCATAATGTATGAACAAGCATGTTTATATCATGCAAATTATTTGATTACTTCTCCCAACTCGTTTAAATGTATGCAAAATCGAATGTCGAAGATTGTTAAATATCTCATTACCCCAGAACATGGTCGTACACGTGTTCCCCATTGTATACCATGCGTGTAGTATTGTCTTTCCTGTCAACACTGTCGTATAAATTTTCATATTACAGATAGGGACTAACTTAAACCGTACAAAGATGTGAAACGAAAATTATCGTAGGGACGGAAGATGTACGGTATACTCATTTCATGAGAAAATGGTATAATAACACAAACACACACACTCCCATAAAATTCCCTGGAACCTGGAGTTGGCGACGGTTATGATTTTTTAGAGATCTTATTTGAGCATTTACTTATTTCTTCTTCTTGTATTGTAATTTTATGTGCCAAACAGACAAACAACTGGCGAAGAACCCGATATTTAAGTCCTTGTTGTAAAAGATATAAATGACACGGTGCATGTCGTTTATGAAATTTATGGAGATGCAAGATATTCTGTTCAATATGCGGACTCAGCACAATACAATACGTTTATTGTTCATTTTTACAAATAAGCAAAGAGATGTGCATATTATGGCGTGTCAATACCCAATAACAGTCAGCAATATTGGCGCCCCCTTGTTTCGAAGAAATTCGATAAACGCATTTATTATCATTCGCTGTATCGCTGTACATATAGAATTACCGTTGAGCATTGCTTCTTGTCGCTGGCCAGACTTAAAAGTGATATTAGGCCTTAGCCTGTCTCATACGTGTATCTGTTTTATGCGTTTACCATTGTGTATTTTTTGTCGTTAATTCGTTGTTTCGTTGTGACATAAAGTATAGCTTCTTCTTAAGATGTCTTCGGGTTCATTTACGACGTGAAATTCAAATCCTACGTTGTATCACGAAGGCACGTAAAGAAACAAGTAAAAGCTATCGCCGCTTAAAACAATGAGGCATAAATTCAAATTAGACTTTGATTGGGGTGCTTGTTTACCATGTTTACAAAATAATATATTCCGACTTGTGCATTTGCCACATGTAAATTGAGATTGTGTTCAACACCCTCATCATAAGCGTCTCCCTGCTCACGTATTAGTCATCTATACAAAAAGAAACTTTATCTATCCATCCTTCCAGCCTTCTAGCACCTGATGACAACTGCATCATTAATTGAGATGATTATTTATGAGGCTGTATTTTGACATGGACTTTATCCTAAAGTTAAGCAAATTTATTTTCGGTGTCGTAAATCAGTTCAGTTCATCGTCTTTCATCCGAAAATTATTTTCATGCCTTCAAAATTATTTTTCATCTTTACTGACAATCTATTACTTCAAAATTTATTCGCTCACTCCGGCATAAATGCGTTTCTGTGTAGACGTGTGTAAAATGCGTATTTTGGAAGAAAGGAAAGGAACCCGCAATCTACAGCAGCGAAAACAGAAATACTCCAATACTACTGCTTTTTACATTTCCTGTGACTCACATACCGCAACGCCAAAGGGCTCGTTTTTTACTTTGTTTGTCAAAACATTTTTCACGAAAAGTTACGACTTGAGAGGAAATATATCTCCGATCTAGCTGACGGACTACGTCTCCTATTACTCCCTTGGAATAGAAATCATAACTTAAACACGTTGTAGACTACATGACTTTTCAACGACTTACACTTTTAAATTGCTGACAGCTGCAAAAGGGTGGACCGCTTTAAAAAAATAATCTGTCTCTGATACATGTGGTATATAAGACCGACACGCTTCCTTCCATAAACTCGAGCGTGCAGAAACGCACACACACCGATTTCCTTTCACATTAATTTTAGCTGAAAAATGAGTTTTTCTAAGTTCCCCTTCACTTAATGAAGACTATCGTTTTCACAGCAGTTTCTTAACGATGTACGACTATAAACAACATCTGAGAAACATAACGCGTGGGTGGGTGGTGTCATTTTCATAGGGTCATATTAAATAGAAAAAACCATTTAATATAATGCGTACCTGTTTTACTTTAAAGCAGCTCATCGTCGGTGTTCTCTATAGCTTTCCTAATAGGAAGATCATTAAGAAATTGTCTTGTACTTACAAACACTATTATAATATAGGTGTATGTTTCTTCTAAAACACTGCAAATACACACCCACACGAACATAGAGTTAAGTAGACAACGTTGTCTGCTGAACACATAACGATTACAATCTACAGACATTATAAAGCCTACCGTGTTCGGTATATCTGTACATACGCAATACGCATCCTTAAATGCACAACAAGAAAATAAATGCATTATGTACTTGTTGTAGAGATGCGTAAAGATAATGATTGCAAAATGCAAACAAGTCAAAGTCATTAGATGCAAAGTTGATAAACGAGATGATGATGTTTATGCATGCTTGTACAGAAAAGTCACTATTTTATTATTTTTCTTCCCTATATATCATCACTGCACATCCGTACAGAGTAATAAAAGAATCTTCAACTCATAACTGACTCTTCTTTTTAATTCTCACACATGAACAAGTTAGATTTTTTAGATATATTACGCTAATTAACTGAAACACACTCGCATTCCGTGTTTTCAGTCAATCACTGGCGTGTATGTTACTTGTATTAACACACACGAGCATCATCGTTTTTGTTGTCAAACGAAAAAGCATTTTTACAACATGATAACATGCTTTTGACAGGTACACATTTAACCAGTCAGCCTGGTCCCAGAATGTACACAGGATGCAGTAAACGAGACATCATTTACTCCTGCAGGAGATGACGCTTAAGTGATTGAATTTTTCTTGCAAATGGTCGGAGGATTCTCAGACCTTGATGATTTAAACCACAAGACACAAAGCGTCATTTTGTATTGGGATGCAGGGCTTTGGTTAATCTGTAATCTGTACCAAATACATTACACTGCGAGCTCCGTTTGGGCTACATATGTTGTTATTTTAACCACATCAGAGTGTGTGTATGCACTCTAATAACGATAATATGGCAAATAATCACGGTAACAGCTTCAAATGTGCAAAGTGTTGCATAAATAACATTGAACAGATAAAGACGATAATAACGGTTACGGAACAGCTTTATTATCATTTATTTTTAAAACAGCTTTGTGCAAACTTCCTAGAATAGTCAAAGAAAAGAAAAGAAAAGAAACATGTACTTGCATAAATATTTAATTTGTTGTTCTTTTATATTTTTATCATTATAATAATTACATATGCGACAGTAAATCTGAGCTGCGAATGCTGTTAGATTTTAATTTAGCATAACATTATATTTATGCTCATTGAGGACTCGTACTTCTTTTTCAGTCTTTTAGTCGCGGCTGTGAAAAGACTGAAGAGGTTGGTGCATTAGATTGAAGTGATATGCTTGTACGTGTACAACTGTACACCATTAATATCCAACAACCCCTCGATAAATTGAAGAGACATTGCATACTTGCTGTGATTCTTGACCGGTGGTCGGTCACTAAAGTTCTTAAAATATTCATTTTACAAACTTTTAAATTACCAAGAAGTGTAAGAACACACGGTGTTGGTAGCTAATAAAACGTTCATTTTGGCTCGTCGTCGTTGGGCCAGTTTTGGCTGATGTGACATTCAAATACAAGTAAGTAGCAAGGCAAATAGGTATTACGGTATTTTAAATATTTTGTCAGTATGGTGCAATAGAGTTGAGTCAACAAATTCTTCCAACGTTTGGCTTTGACTTGACATGAATGACAAAGAAAAATGCTTCTTGGCCCTTTTAAAATGACTCCAACAACGGGAGAGCACGACAGAGTCAATGATTTTTCGATTTTATTAAGTTGTACTTTGTACTCTTTGCTTAGGTATGTTAGCAAAATAATTTAAAAACGACTACTTGCACACTTGCACACCCTTTAACATTCATGCATGTTTGTGTGGTGCAAGTACATTTCCCTACGCATAACACACTAATGCAGCGGTTGTTCTCGACATTTATATTGCATAATAATATAATAATATGTCAGGTAAACAGTGACAACAATGGAAGATGAAAGAATGCTCAGAGTCATAGACGTAATCAGGCAACACCAAAAATAAGGAGAATTAATCACACAGTTATGTATTTTTACAAGCATCAGTCTATTAACTAAAGAACACAACGAAACGTCGAATGACCAGTTATTATAATAATGGCACCTGATTGGTTAGACCGTGTCTGATTTTTTAACGTTCTTCACTGTTAAATCAATGAAGTGACACAATTGCTCATTAGCGAAGACATGTACAACATCATCTTTTGTATAATTTGAGATGATTGTTTCACTAGTCGCCGTGAAAGATCATGTTTTGAGTATTTTCAGAGAATATTATCAAGTTTTATTACCTACTGCATGCATGCAGGGGTCAAAGTTTATTAATATTTATAAGCAAACGTGATTTGGCCATTTCACTAAAACGAGAACCTGCTTGAGTGAATACAACAACATATGTAAAGTTATCCATGGCTCTTCTCATTGGCACTGGGAGCTGTTTAGATTACTGTCAACTTTCATGAGTCATGGCACTCTGAAAGCGAGTCATGGTAAAAATACCATTCACAGTGTCTTTACATAAAATCTAAGTAGCCGTTGTTTGCTATCATAAATGTCTCTCGGCCTGTCCGACATGCGTACCAAATAAAAGTTTACCTACTATTATGACTGCGGTTGCATGTAATGTGTATATGTAGATGTCAAGAGTAGCGGAATGATTATGTGAGGTTCGGCGGATTAAATTTATGTGGTCTTTAAATCGAAATTTGAACATGTTTTCTACATCTACACATATTGCTCAGACCTGCTGCTGCTGCTGTACCTTCTTGTAAGTATATCAATGAATAAGAAAAGGTAGAATAAAATGGAATGCGCTTTAAAAATTTACAAGCCCATTTATAGAATTTCGTTGAATTTTAATTATAAGCTGTTCTCTTCTTGAGCACCAGTTTCACATTGCAGATTACAACAATAAAATGAGATTTACTAAACTTGAGGGGCACGTTCTGATTCAGATCTAAATTGAAGGAGCATTATTATCTACGCATCTTCAGTCTTGGTAGAAGTTGCCATAAGCCTGTCACTCGCAGCGCAAGCTCTGTCATAAACTATTGTTCATGCACAACAATATTTACAAAATGGTAACAATAGATTTACTTTTACTTGTCGCTAATGCCATGCTCATTTTCATGAGCCTGCGTATACTCCGTTATCCACGTATACTTCTTGATTTTATAATTTTTGAATTGTTGTTTTTGTTTTCACAGAAAAGAAGTAACTCCAACCAGCACCGCCTTAATCTGGATAAAACAAAATTCCAGGAACTTAACGTGTTATTTTGTGAAAGAACAGAGACGTGAATTGCTGATTGTGATCAAGATTATCCGTTTATTTATAGTGCCGTCCCCTTCAACTTTCGTAAGATTCATTGTTATTTCCTGTTTAAGCTCATTACTTCCTGCCGACGCACTTGTACTGTGGCAGCTTACATAATCTTGTCGTAGCTTCGTTTAGTTCACTCCCTTTCACCAGTCTGGTCGTGTCATGTGAAAAGCATAGGTACATATACGCATAATTGACATCTTTTACCGTTTCTACTGTATTTTGACATGTGTCGTTCACAAAATTGGATCAAGTTGCGCCAACTTGTACAAATGATGTCCATTTATGGCGACTTTTATTAAAGAAGTTTATTGCAGACACGTCTGCAGAAAGAAAGTATAAATACCTCGAATCATAATCTTGATCGCGAAAAGGAAGGAAGTGAATAGGTATAAAGAATGAATGCTATCTTAGAAAGTTTCCAGCAGGCGTTTTGTCATAAAATGTAAAACAGAGCATTTGTAAGCAGTCATTAGTTTTGTTATACAGAGATCAGACAGCTCTCTTCTTGTTTGATTGTTATTGATAGAAAGGTAAGTCAAATCTAGCAGTATAAAGTTGTCGTCACACACTGGCTACCAAATTTGGACCAAATGGCAGCTTTATCCAATTAGCTGTCAGTCAGTAGAATCATTGCTGGCAAGCATTCTTCAGTTTGGCCTTGGTTTGGAATAAGAGACAAATTACATAAAAGTATTGTGTAAAATAATGTTATCCTTGCAACATAACAAGTGGATTTTGAGCGTTTCTTTCTTTTGTACCCGCATGCAATATTTTGACTTTGTTTTATATTTTGGCAGACTATAGCAAGATTGTACGGGATCTGTTCTACTTTCTACTTTAAACTGAGATAAGTTAGAACGTTAGTGGAAACCCATCATAAAGGTTGTCCGTACTCTAAAGTACTCAAAGGGTCCTGTATCATTTCTGCATAAGTGAATGTAAGTCTCGGGCTTACTTTCAAACGTGGAATTGAGATTTTACTTTACCAAGAAGTTGGTGAAAACAGTATACCACTCGGTCGAACACAAATTACAATTACAAATTACGTAAATACTGGCGATCTTATAATTTCGTTCAATTATGGTTGCAATCTTCAATCTTCGGTCTTCAATCGTAGATAGAAAAAATAAATCCACACATGCAATACCTTATAGTTTCAAACATTTTTTGAGCCATCCACTTTAGGTGCACTAAATAGTTGATCATCTTCAAATCGTTTTGAAATTTCAACTGGATGGTTAAGTAAATCAAGTTTTGAATAAAGCTTTTAGTCTCTCACATTGCCCCACTATGAAATATGCAATCAAACTCTATACTGATGTAACAACAGAACGATATGAATATCTTTTCACTACCATCAACTCCAGAAGTAGAGAAGTTGCCAGAATTCGTTTTAATATGTTTTTAACCGTGGCCATTGCAAAAATTTCGAATTGTTAACTTGTAATATTTCATGGGATGAGTAAAAATTTAAAATAGTTCACTAATGGTGACATGCTGGTGGATAATGATATCTAAAGGACATCGAGTAATTAAAAAAAGATTCGGTTTAACCACTGTTCCGTACTACCGACAACCGAATTTGACGATGAACTGAGCAAGGTTTGCATACAAGCATTATTAAGTTTTGGTCGTTCCATTTTTATTATTACAAAATGATTCAGCAGAAATTTAATAATAGTATAGAAATGCAGAAAAAGTTAATGAAGATATATCGTTTTAAAAAGGAGCTCCTGGTTTGTCATCAGGCAGGCAGTCAAGTAGACAAACTGTCCAAGTACGCATTAAAAGGTGGAAAAAATATGATAAATATATTGTTGACACCAATAATAAATACATATTGCGTATAGCTATAAAAGCTAGGCTTGGCACAAAACGGTGAAAAACCTGTCGGTTTGAGTTGCTACCTATCAAATTATACAAAATGCAAAAACGTCCAAACTCTTTGTTTGTCCTGCGTTGCGTCATGCTAAATAAGAACAAGACAACTTACAAGGCAAGTAGTACGAAAAACTTGATGATAACTGTCCCTCATCATCAGCGCGGCAATCGTAAACGCACTTGAACACAGAAGCGGTGTCATTACCCATCCACCTCGTCTTATAAAAAGTGGTAAAATAGAAATGAATGGGAGCTTTTACCAACACTACATTCTACAACCAGCGCGAGCATATCTTTTTGCACGGTTGTATAGCTGTATCCTCTACGCTTGTGAGCAGGAACTTACCTGGTTTTGATTAATTTATGACACGGAATACTAGGTGAGGAAACAGCAGGATTCTCGAGCCAAAGTGTACTTTATCAATCCATCCGACGTCGTTGATTCTCTTTTAATTAGCTAATGCATTCTACACGTTTACACGAAGAAAATTCGTTTCGTTGTGGGATGCGGGGTATAGGGTTCAAGTATCCTGTTTTCAAACTTATGCATGAGAGAGGGGGAAAAGAGATAATAAAAAATGAACTTGCTGCAGCATTTCATTTCTCATGCATTCACTGACAATAGACGCTGGTTGATCTGTCTTTTCTATCAGTAGTTTCGGTGGCACATACAAACACAGATAATGTAACACGCAGCAAAAAATATTGATATCCCACTATACTTAAGTGAATGATTGGGCTTTAGGACTGCTGCTCTTCCTCAGTCATGTTTATCTTTGCACGTCTCTTTTTTTCATGAATACACTCTGGTCTGGCCAAACCTCGAAATAAAAGATGATAAAAAGCCAAAATGTAACCATCGCCATCAACACCATTCGGTTGATCATTTTTTCTTCATTTTTCATACTTCATTTGCATAATGATGAGTAATTGCTGTATCTCACGTTCACGTCCCGTTACCATACGCTGTTTCAAACGTTCGTCCATTGTAACGAAAATGCTGACGATTATTGATTTTCTTTTCTTTTGAATATAACGTAGACAAATGATCTGAAAATCGTTTGACAACGCACCAAATATTTTGTTTGGAGAGATGATTCTAATAATAATGAACTTTTGGTTGCACTCATTATAGTGTACAGTGCACTGCACTGAAAATGAATAACAAATATGTAAATTTCTAAAAAAGAATGGTCAGTCAATGGAAAAAATTGCAGAGTAATTCAAAAGTGGTCTAGAAAATTTGACACCTTTCCTTTTCATTTATTGGAATCATGCCGCGATGATTATTTGTGAGCATCTATATAAAGTGTACACACACACACTGACTTTGACAAATAAAAGTTAAACAATGTAAAAGTGTACAGTCATACACAAGTGTTGGCAAATAGTATGGCTCCCGTTGAGTTAAAATTGTAACATGTAACTGTCATGTTAGCATCATCGACCAACTTAGCTTTTTCTCTATGTGTTCGGCTAAACGAATATATGATTGCTTGATGCCTTTCGTTGCTTTTGTTTACAAATAAATCGTGGCCTGCGATTATTGCTTTGCGTGCACATGATAATCGTCTTCTACTACACATTTCTCTTGCCGAATTGCCGATAGTAGCACCTTTCATTAAAGTGAATGAAGTTTATTGGTATATTTTCAATCAAGCTTTCATCTCATCATCATCTAAAGGAAAAAGTCAACAATTAATACAATTGATTTTTTTGCATCATAAAAGATACTTGACTTGGCATACATTGCTTTGTTTCTGGGTACAAAACAATCAAAAGTTGGTGTATATAATCGTTGGATTTTAATTGATAAGCACATGCAAAAACTGCACGGAGTTAACATCGCTCTTCTGGTATATCTGCCTGTAAAGTATTTAATATATTAGTACACCACATAACCACCAACACTTTTGATTACATGCTTAAATACTAAGCTTAAGCACACACACAAGGGTAATAAAAGTACCTAAGAGAGTAGGTATGTTTGTAAGTTTATGTGAGAACAAAGCAAAGTATAAATCACGTTCACAGTGTTTCTTTCCTGTCAATCACCAGCAGCTTGGTCGTTGTACTATCTACAAACTCATCATATAATGGTCATGATATGGCCATTGGGGGCATCATGATATTTCTCTTCTAACCGTGTACGTACACATTAAATTGATTATCCACGCATAGTATATTGCATTGTTTACCCTCCACTTTCGATAACGCACTTTACATGTATAAAATCACGATAATGACCATAATATGAGCAGAAAATGCGTAACGAATCTAGAAGATTTTTCAAAATGAGAAAACTGTATGAGTCAAATGTCACATTTATTAGTTTATGTCATGCCCACTCTGTTGAAAAGTACATCAGTACAAACAGGCGTCATGTAAACATGAAAGCAGGGGCTGAGGACAGTTCAACAGAAGATAGATACGCATCAAGTGATGCGGTTTTTCTGCGTTTTTAAAGACACACATGAAGTTACGACGAGCCGAAGCGGTCAAAAGTCAAACGACATTTAGGTGACATTATTTAACTTTCTCATTTCTTTCCGTAAAACGACTATAAATAATAAACTTTGGCGTAAAATTCATTTGTCTATTGTCTTTTTCGCAGAGTTGTCGTACGCATTGTATTTCCTCAAATTTTTTGTCATCTTTATTGCTGGTCAGCTGAGGTATATAAACAACGGAATTTTTGGTTTATGCTCTATCTAAACCATCAAACATACACTATGAGAAAACTTAGGTTGAGTGACATTCTTAGACACGCGAAAGAAATCAAATATATTTCTCTGTGTTCATTTATAATAATACGCAATACTAAACATTAAACGTTTGGATTCCAGGTAATATTACAACAGGTTGAAGTAATATTTGATTTTAATATACCGTACCGCAAAATAAACGTAAGCACGCACGCATTTTGACAGACGTTTAAGAGCAAAAGTTTATTATGAACGATCGCCTTTATGTCTTGCCCAATAGCTGCTTTTGATTGTATATGGCATGTATAAATGATTTAAAGAGCGGAAACTCTTATTTTATGACAGCATGCGCGTCGAAAATTGCGCATCGTCAAATTAAAAAGTCAGCATCTAGAGATTTAAACCATTTACATGTTGTACAGTCACTTCCACTTGAGCTAACATTTTACCTTATTCATGCATGCACTTTACATGTTTGCAAGTACAGACATTTCCCCGTTTGACAATCTAGATTGTTTCTGGTATATTCTTTCTTCAGGCTATACTTAACTCTTTGTCGTAAATAATGCAAATGGTTCCGTTTTACACGTTGTAGTACGCAAAGAGCAGTTTATAAATGACAGTTCAATAATAAACTTATACATTGTTTAAGGTGCCACGGTACTATGATTTTGAGAACTGCTTTATTTTGCATCGACTCTTACATAATAATACCTATGTAATTGCTTCAGGTTACAAGATGGGATAATTGTGTTGTTGTGAGACAAAGCAAAAGAATAGTGAACCTACTCCCTTTCAGTTTATCAGGGCACTGCATCTTGTTTCAGATCTTTGTTTCTCCCACTTTGGAGCAGACCCTGGGTATCCCATTTCCCAACCCACAATTATTTACATCCGTAATGTATCTATTCACAGTGTAAATAATGTCGTATCTGCTGACAGTTATTTAGGCAACTATATAATTTGGTTGCTAAAATATTTTACTTTTTATTTTCGGATTATCAGAGCACAGAACAGGTGCTTAGTGCTTATTGGCAGACTGCTTGAATCAACAATATCAACAATACGACGTGTTAGACAGCTTAATGCTTTTACGACTGACTTATCGATTGCACGAAGACAAACACTATAATTTTGCTGTAATTCGCTAAAACTTTTCTCACGTTTATCTGAAAAGAAAAGCATAAAAAAGGAAAACCAGCCAGCGAATGTGATAATGGAAGAAACAGGGCTTAAAAATTCCAGTACGAATGGCTTGATGGTACTACTTCTCATTTTTTTTGTTTTCTTACATATATGTAGTTCACCATGTTCTGCCGTTGGTTTCTTTCTACTATAACATTGACATTGACGCAACACCTACATAAGCAATTTACATCCTTGTCTTCCGACTGATTATGAAAAACGTGTTCCCGTAATATTTCTACTTCGGAGAAACAAAAAGGGACTTGTTAGATTTTGTTGGCACATAACTGAAACTTGTAATTACCTACGAGCATGAAACAGGGACTTACAAAAAATACAACCACAAACAACAACACTTGAAATACAGCAAAGCGATTGTGTAAGAGTGTGTAAAACAATAAAACATTCTTTTCTCTCTGGCGTCGTACTGTTTTTTTTGCAGTATTTCATCATCCGTACCAGGTTTTGACAGCAAAGCCATATTCTCAGTTATATTTTTCCAACAGTGATAAATTTGTGTGTAGCATGTTTCATTCAACATTGAATGACCAAAGGAAGTAATATCTAGTTTTAAAAATTACAGTTGGCACCCTAAAATGATTAAGATTAACGACAGATAACTCCAACTCTGGTGTTTGGTTGCAAACGTGCTTCGTTATAATTAAACCTTCAAAAGCATCAAACCTTTACCTTAAAAATCCTAACTGTTTATGCACTTTCAGATATATTTTTACATACTTGTAATTAAATTAAAGTGTTTTATTTGTTTGAAATATGTAAATTGCTATGATTTTTTATATCTCAACATTAATAAACATTCATAGGCTTTTTCTTTTTCACCATTTGTATCTTACATTGCATTTCACGTTGTGACTTACTTTTTGTAAGCCGTCTAGTCAGCATTTGACATGATGTTAATGAAACGACTCGTCACTTCAAAAATGACACGAATGTACGGCAACTAGCAGCCAAACACAAGTTTAAAGAGCTTAAAACTTTTGAACGTTCATGGGAAAGTTATAATCTTTTTCCCCAAAACAGTATATGCTACGGAAGAGTAGTAAAACTTTGAAAGTTAAGATGAGGATGAGGTGACGTGTGCATACCAATAGCAAACTATCCAACGAGCGTCTTTAAAAATTGCAATAATTTTCTCCTTATTTCAAGCACGATTGATATAATAAACTATGTAATTGAGAAGAGATAGAACCAGAAATTCATTTACCTTCACTGACTCACTCCCATTGGGAGGTCTCCATCATGTCTGCAATTGACTTTTTTCGTAGAGACGGCTTTTCTGCTCATTCATTGTATTACCATTACCCTGTTGATTACCTTGCTATTAAGGCGTTGCAATAGGTGCTTTGGTGATGATGACCAATGACCACGTTCCCCAATATTATAGTTCCCTTTTGCGAACATTGGAGTTTGCACTTTGTGAAGTAATAACAAGGAGTGGGATTATTATCATCTTCGTCGTTAGTGATGAAAGTGAAGAAAATAATAACGCATAATAGTGCACTCTATATGCAACCGTGAAGAGGTACACATCTAAGTCTAAACGGCAGTGCGAATCAGTTCTGTACAGTTGGTAACAACAATATATATTGTATTGTTTTTCAACCGAAATGGGATGCGCCCGTTTGGTGGCTGATTGACGAAATTGTTGTGACCAACTGTCGGATGTCCAAAGGTTACGTTTTAATGGCAATAAAATAAGTACTTGCTTTAAGCAATAATGCTATTTTCTAGTACGTACATAGGTGCGTGTATTCATCGAAATATTAAATCATGAACTGATATAAAAAATAGAGTTCGATAAGCTATTAAAATGAATACTCTGCCGAAGGGCATAGTCACGGACAGCCAAATCTACACATTATAAGTAATAACTGCTTATATGGACTAACGTTTTTCCAAAATTGTTTATAGAACCTTTAACGCTAATTGCACTTCTTTCGTAATTACAATTCACCTAATATATTTCAAATGATTTTACGACACCATTTTACTATAGGTAGAATTTAGTTTGCATAATCAATAGTGCCCATGCTTATATTTCAGAAGTGCACAGTGGCAAAAGATATTGAAAAAATCGAACAGTTAACATTGGATGGTCAGGTTGAAAGTCGCTGTTATAGTCATTGCTGCTAGAACAAAGTTTACCATTAGTTGTATCTTGTTTCTGAGGATCCTCCAAGGAACCCATTGGAGCTATACTAATTGTAAATAAAATGTATGTATGACGTGCATGCAATATCTAGGCACAAAACGTGTACAAGCATTGTTACAGTGATAGCGGAATACAGAGAGGGTGAAAGTTTTGCTGTGTACTTTAATGCGCTGTCTATACAGCGCGATTTTACTTATCAATGAAGCTAGGTAAGCGTCTAGTAGTGCTTTACTTCTGTTTAGTTGGCCAGAAAGGTGTGAGATGTGAAAGAGATGCAGAGCTCTACAGGTTCTAGCATTTGTTCACACTGTGAACCAAAAGTAGGTGTTGATCTTCTAGGGATGACATGAAACGCGGATAGGGGATCATTAGCACCAAACAATTTACAAAGGTATGAATGGCCGGAATTTCAAGCATATCATCTTCATTTCTCAACGACTCCTTGACTTTTATGACACTTCCACTCTCGTTTTCTATTATTGAGCAATATAATACAAAGATCGTATAAGATGATGATGAATTTGTGGCACTTGTGTGTCAAAAATTTATGAACTCCTAATGGCGTTACTGCATCTACAAAGCGTAATATTTGCTTAAAAAGTTCATAAACGCATAATGTGCAAAAATGAGTACGATTCTTGCTTTAGGAAAACACAAAGGTATTTTATGAGAACGCTGCGCTGCGACAAAAAAACATGACTCTTTTTACATGAGGGTGCCACTTGTCGAAAATGTTGGTATTAATGAGAAAATGAAGTTATGAAAGGGATACCGCAAAAGGGAAATAAAAATGATACTTGCAATTGCAATTATTATTGAATTACGGAAATGTTGAAATTTACCCTTTTTTTCTAACTTTTATGAATCATCATTAACTTTGTTTCACAGAGAGTACTGCAATATACAACAATAAAAGCAGTCCATTGTGACTAAAGGAGGTAGCAAAGAGTTGCATATTTTATGACAATTTTAGAAAAGAAAATACACGTAAACGATGTACATGTCAATGCATCTGTATATTCAAAATTTGTAAGTTTCAAAATTAGCGGCACTGTTCGCAGTTGTGCTTCAATAAACGTGCAGTTAGCTTGTCGTTTAACGTTAATCATCAACTTTTTCTAAATGCTCTATATACCGGACAGCGGCTGAAGAAGTCATTTTCTCAAACACAACGTGAAAAAGTACTTAAACTTTTCCTTTAACTGATTAGCTTCTTCTAAACATCTTAACTTGCTGAAAAATTATCGTTGTAATAAATTGTAAAGTTTAACCAATGCTGTAGCTGATGCTCTCTTATTTAGTAGACTAGTTGACTTACGTCTTTGTCGATTAACCTTTTCAAAGTTCTTTCTCTCTTGTCTTTATTTTATCTTAGTGATCGTCAATAATGCTAAGCTTACGCTTTATGCGGTGAAGTAGAGCTTTTAATGCTTTACTCACGGTTGTTTTTTTGTCCTTTGGATTGGATAGTCTGTTAGCTCTGCCAGGCGATATCCCGGAAGTGGAAATCACGTGAAGTTTTATTGGTTTTCAACTCTTGTCTAATGAAGTCTAATGATAAGCAGGAAAACTGAAGGGAGAAATGCAACCTAAGGGGGAGCCATGATATTTTGGAAGTTTACAGAAACACCACAATGATATGTAGAATTGACAGGATCATAGAAATTCAACTTGTTAACCAATACTCACAGAAAAATATTTGCCTCTTGTGTGTCGAGTCATAGCAGTAAAACTACTTCATGTTGTTGCAACTGCCGTACAATGAAAAACGCGGATGCGTGGTTTTGAAAACAATCAAAGGAGAGTAACCTGGAATTGTTTTAAATTAAATTGCGGTATGACCCTGGTTTCAACAGAATTCGTAAAAGTGAAAGCATTTGTACAATAAATGAGGTTCATTTATTGCTCCTCAGAGGGGAAAAGTTATACACTAGTGGTTTTTCTTACTACATTATAAGAAAAATATGAGCCACTTTTAGACAATAAGGATTTGAGTTTGACTTTGTATTTCGCAATTATGTATTAATAGAATTTATGGTTCACGCACTACCTTTCTACTTGATTTACAGAAGCCAGTTTTAGCGCACCTATTCAATGAAAATAGCTATTAGGTTAAATGGCCACTGTCGAAGTAAGTGCATGTCATGCAGCATCCTTACCAATGACTATGACTAAATATTTTAATCCACTCAACTATTCCCCGTTCACAACAAATAAAGAATTCCAAACGTTCACAAATAAAAAATACAAGAAAAAGTGAGTAAGGCATTTTTTCAGAAGATGTTTTCATCCATTTTCACTTCTAAATAAACTTGCTCTTAACTTTGTTCATGGTGAACGTGTCTGGCGTAGTATTAGTGTGCTTTGTGGGGATTTTCTATTTAACTTACCGACATTATTTGATGGACATTGAGAGTGGATATAAAAGACTTCAAAAATTATGTATAGTTAAGTGACTGTGGCTTCTTTTGATGGATGTGATCCCCGAGGAAATGCAATTTTTGATTCACTTATCATTTATTACTACTACCACTTGAATTTTTAGTGCGACTGTTTATACTTTTATCAAAAGAATCATTAATTTTTTCATAGCATTACTAACCCCAAAAACTATTTGACGCCCACCTATCAAGCAGCCTCATCTGTCATCTCATCTTTATTTTTTCTCTCCCCCCTACTTGAAAGATAAAGTGTTCTGTGACGTGCTGTGCAACATCAAACAGATATCATGTTACTACTTCCTTCAATAAAATGCAAAATTATTATTACGGTTGATTCTGCTCAACTTTTACTTGAAACAAAAGCGAAATTAGATGTGGTTGGGAAAAGCGACTACACTACGTAGCTTTTTTATAAACAAAAAGGGTGCCTACTTATTTGCCTACAGCTTTACAACAACCCAACTCGTCTTTATGCGTGCGTAACATCATACGTGCTGGTGCTTCTGTGTACAACGTCGTTATCGTCGTCGGTTGGTATAAAACTTGGATGACTGGTAGGTTCGTGTGATATTACAATAATATCTTTGACTCGAGAACAAAGTAAACCTGGTCTCAACTCAATTAGACACTCGTTGAGTGCTTGCGAGACGTCAAACCTACTGATTTGTTGTGCATGAAGTGGGCAGCCACTAGACAGTAATCAATCAACCTATAATTGAGCCAGTTATATACTTACATGCGCGATTCGAGTTCCATAATATCAATAATTACTGAAGACAATAAGTATTTACAGAGTCCTGTAATCATAGTATTTTTACAATTTAAAGTCTCAAGACCAATCCTTACTTTTACTAATCCTTGACGTATAGACAATATATATGGAGATATTGCTGGTATAAGCAGTCTATATCCACTAGAAGTAAAATAAAAATTTATTATTTTTGAAGTTCTCTTCCCACAAATAAGCTTTCCTATCATGCAGGTCTATAGTTATTATTTTGAGCAGGGACCGTTGGTCACTCATAATTGAACGTATGCAAAACACATTATTTGCTTGTTCATGCAAAAGAAAAGTTGTTTCAGGTTGACCGAGATTTCGGGGCTTTGGTCTATTCAGTATTTGGGCTTCTCAATATCATGCGCGATGATGGTACGTAAATTAATAGAAAGGGAAAGAAGAACGAATTATATTTTATATTGAAAGAGATTGAGAGAGAATAGCATTAAAAGAGGGTTTTGTTTTGTATCTAAAAAAGCAACGAAGCTTCTGATCGTATACTTTCAATACTTTGTGTGTCGTGTGTGCGCTCTCTTCTAGGATCAAGAATAACGAGATGAAGAGTCGGCATGCAAACGCATGTAGGAAGAGGTCAAATTTTTCTTACTTTTTTGTACACTAGTGCTGGCATTCTTATGACTGTAATCTCTTACGACCAAGATATTTTTTTCTATTTTCCTTTCAAAACATTGAATTTGCTCACCTTTCACATGGTGCTTGGGTTAATGCTGTTCTGATGTCAAGTAAAAAATAACAGTAATGGAGTTGTCAGTTTTGAACCGTATGATAAGTCCATTGTATGCATTATCCGTAACACAACAAATATATACACTGTAAAAAACTACGAAGAAGAAGTTTCTGTATGAAAATAAAAAAGCGCAGTTGAGACTTGAAGAAATGCGTTTGCAATGCGCGTAAAGTCAAGATGGCATTATTCACTTTGTATTATTTCATGAAAAAATACGGCATCTTCAATTTTTAAAAACCATGATTCGTTAGGATTTCAGCCGGTTACACTTGACATATTACAAATGACGAGGAGAATACGTGTGTAGGCATTATTATTTTATGATAGCCTGTTACTTATAAATATATATGTGTGTACATTTGTGCAACATGATGTTTTCTTCTCATTAGATAAAAATTCTACGATTCCTAATTCTAATTTATTAGCTGTAACTTTCAGCGGTTGACTATTCATAGACGCCACAAGGCAATGGAAAGTGTAATGGTGTGGTGTAAGTAAGCATATAAATGTTGCATGTCACAAATCAATGGCAAGCATGCTGCGTGGAACACGGCCAAATCCCTACAGTCAACACAACAGCTTTTCGGCTTTTGTATGTATGCTCCTCTATCGTATATTATGAAGTTCTAGTTACTCAGCAGTTCAATACACATTATTTAACGGTCCCTGGTGGTGAGTTTTCCTAATTTTGACAAAACTACACTACGATGTACATTTATTATCTATCATATTTACAGAGACGATTACCATTAACAATAATAACAACAAGAGTGTGAGTGTGAGCTTACATACTACTATACTAACCAAGAGTTTACCGCAACTCAAGTGACAATGCACAATACCACCAATGTGTATTGTGTATTGTGTGCTGCATACTTTTAACAATGCATAAGCAGACTTAATAATACAAGCACTAATTATTTGTATTTCCGCCTTGTGGGACCATTCAGCCAGGCAATGCACAGTCGGACCATTCATCATCATCATCATCATCGGTGTGTCATATTTGGTATGCAAGTGAAGAAAGTATATTGCCTATACTGTTTTGATTTGACAATTCAGTTGCTATTTATATGCTACCGTAATTGTTTTTATCGAGCCGAGATGATTTTGTCGGCAGCCTTTGAACCTTCTCAAAAGCATTTAATAAAAGGTAGGGCAGAAAGATGACCACTATCAATCATTTCCTAACGTGCTACGTTTCCTGTCTTGTTGAAGATAGGTTAAGATAAGTTATCAATTATTGTATTTAGTTATCGCGCATTACATACGTAATTTGTTTGTATCCCACTGTCACTGTGCTGCATAACATGTGTACCTTCATATTTTGACAGAATTTTACAGCCAGCGTAAGAAAGTTAAACAGTAACATATCAAAGCGTGTAATTACTTTTTCCAAAAAGAGTCCCTTGTCTCCGTGTGTAGTCGTATGCGACAAAATTAACTCCCCTACCCCTGTGTAGCCCACAAATTTCTTTCGTCATTCATTAGTCACCAATTCCCTGTAGGAGCCACACAAGGGGTTTTCTTCTATCTTTAATGATCGTGCTCGCAATAACGAAGTACTTTAAATTCCAGAGGGAGTTTTTAAGTGGGGTCTTAGAAGTCTATTAATCAATACCTGATCGGTAAATCTTTTTTTACTTCCAGTTCCTTGCAATATAATAGGTACAAGCTGTAATACATATTGATAGCTGCAATTAGGTACACTTCTACATTTGATTCCTTTGCATTGCTCTTGCTGGTAATATAGTAATAAAAACGCCGAACCAACTTTCAAAATTTCTTGGATCGCGACATCAGTAACGTAAGGACACTGACACTTGGCTCATGAAAGAAATGTTTTTCCATACTCACTTGAATACTACAAATAGGATAACTTAATCTTCTACCATGCCTAATATTAATAGTCGCTTGCACAGTTAGTGTACAATGTATAGGCAGTAATTCAGTTTAGAAGATGTGTGGTACGGCATGAACTCATTTCGTTCTATCAACGTCAAGTTCTTCGACGTGTGCTAACTATACTATAACTACCTAACCAGTGTATAAAGAAAAAAGTTATCTTTTCGTTTTTTCTCTCTAAAAGAACTATAATAATTACCATTACACATATACACAAGCCATTTTACTTGCATAATCTACCATAAACTATAAACCACGAAACGAAGATGGTTGTGAGTTTGGGTAACGTCTGACTAAAATTATAATTCCTTTTGTAGGTGCTAGTAGTGCGTAGTTGAGTCAATAGCATGTACTGTGAAGCAAAAAAGGATTTCTATAACTAAATGTATAAACGCTGTGTAGACAGAGTTTTGAACTTCTTTAAAGATCTTTCTCTTTGCTATACCCATTTGTAATAGTAGTAGTAGTAGTGCAAAGAATGTACTTGTCGATTACACTGTTCATCGATAGAAAAGGAATGGTTTTCCACACATTACACGATTTTCCAACAAAATTTACCGTGTTATTACTTTCAAAATACAACATGCTCGTTTTTTGGTTAGTTTTTATTCTCTACATGCAAGCATGGCACACACCCTGAAGGAAAAAGCGTTCGCACTTGTTCTGGTTACCGTTTGGTAATTTCATACAGTAAAAATGCTTATTACCGACAGCTCGACATCATTACAATATTGTAGCAATCATGTCTTGTCCCTGTGTGTAATCATGTAATAAATATAAAAGTTTGTCTATACGTATGATTTTTGAAGACATCATTTTATCATAATATTACCTACACGCTCATATACTCATATCTAAACACCCATTCATGATTCATGACTACTGCATGCCAACAAAAGAATGAACAAATAAACGAACCCGATTGATACCAATGGTAAAAGGTCATTTTTCGAATATGCCTATGTATACATGGCCGCACGAAATGAAATTGTAGTATGTTTGTATGCGCATTTATATAAGTATATGCATATATAAGTACGTTTGCACTATGCACATATAATAATAATATGTGTACCATTTGCTGAAAATCAGTGAAAAGCGACGAAAAATATTTTTATGATCGTTTCCCGTTTTTTATCAAGCTTGAAAGGTGTCGGTATATGCATTCATTGGTAAATACCTGTGGTTGCGGCATGGCAATTTTATGCAAATTAGCAGCACGTGGGAAGCCGTCAAACAAGTTTGAACATTAAAGTGTGTACGTAAAACTATTATTGATCGACGAAGGAACGCATCTTTATTAACTGCTTCAGACAAAAACCTGAAAGATAAAATAAGTCCAGAGACCGTTTAATAACCACTTCATCCGGGGTGCACTTCAAGTACCGATCAACAAAAAAATCTACCAAAAAGTTATTAGAAACCACTCCTTTAGTGGCATCAGATGTCCTGCTGAGTCATTCGTGACCTATCCAAGTTTCTGTCGATTTTTGCAAACACATGATGATTTATTTTTATACAAATTAGTTTGACAAAATGAACCCCCACAATGACTTGCTATGTTCATTTTCATAATATCAACAATACTGCATACCATATTTTTCTTCCTACTCGCGCAGCCATTACCAAAGGGAGTTGAAGAGCGGCTTGTTTGTAAAGTGATGCCATCGTTCACAATATGGCATCGCGTTTCGGCATCGCCAGAGAGCACACAGTATATTTAGACTTGCTAAAGAATTTATGTTTGTCTCAATGTCACAATATGTAAATATAAAATGTCCTAAAATTAGCTCGAGTGTGGCAGACAATGCAATGGGTGCAAATATGATGGAAGACAAAATATTACACAAGGCCAAAAAAAGTATTCGTTCGTACCTTTGTTTCTCTGTCTCTCTATAGGATACACTATTTACACATACACCTGTCATCATAAATTTTAGATATGCATTTACAATTGCCACAAATTGTCGAATTTATGCATCTAAATACTGTGAGTACAACACTTTGTTTTGCATGTAAAAAAATAGGCTATGCAACCTTAATTGTAGTAAGATAATACTAAAACATGACTCATATGGAATATGTTCCTCTATAAAATGGGTTATGCCGTATTTTGTATTCCTGTTAAGTTCATTACACGGTCGCGCAGAAGAACCGCATGAAAAATGTATTTGTCCGTCAACGAATAAAGTTGGGAAGACAATAACAGCACTTAATGTCTTCTCGTTTTCCATCTACAAATTACTGGCAGCCAGCAGTGACCAGTAATAAAAGTCATTGATAGGCAGACATTTATCTTCCTAATCTGCAAGCTCAATTCCCGATACATGATGTTTAGCATAATGCATACAACAACCTGAATGACAGCGGCATGGAAGACTATTCTGCTTTTATGTTCATTGCATTCACAGTATCAGACATCTACTCTTAAGCGCCCAATGTTAATCGTCTTGTAAGATGGTGTTGGTGGTGGACGCAGCGGAGGTCTTAAATCGAGATCTTCCTATTTTAGCCATTGAATTGTTAAAGAGCCCTTCTTCTACACGGCTTGAAAATTGATGTCTATCAAACTTTTGTAAAGAGAGTGTCAAGTTTCATTCAAAAGTTGACAAGTTACTCTTTTCAATTTTGTAAAGAAGCTGTTGCCGTTACATTACACGTTAAAAGAACTTATGTTGCGGAGTAATTGCCTCCGATAGGAATCGCACTGATGAGATGATAAGATTCGATATGCGTACGTTCGTATGAAGTTGCCTGCCATAATAAATTATAACAACTCAATAGGCCCTTGAGACGCTTATTCTTGCGAAACAAAACTTCAATACAATGTAGTTCACAATAAACCACTGTCACATTTTACGCTATAATGTGCTACGATTCGAAAGGCTTTAAATAGATTGATTGCAACTTTTACAGTATTCTAATACACGGCGCGTGAAAGGAATGATGCAGATAAAGGAATACTGCAACAGTTCCATAACTAATAAAGGAAAATGGCAAATAATCATTACTTCTAGTTCAACACATCTTATATTTCAACTTTGATATCAAATAGTGCAAAGCATTCTAGAAGTTTTAAAATCACAATCGACAGATCATACCATATTCGGAATTCCATTTTATGGTCGTCTTATAAGAACAACGCTTAAAAATAATGATTTGCTTTAAGTATAAAGCTTTAGCCGAAGCAACAAAGAATCAATTCAAATTAGCGGTCAATCTTACTAAATTGATTCGTGAAAGCAAATTACATTTCCTTCGGAAGCCCGTCCATGAAAATGGATTTAAAAGTTAAAATTAGCACAGAGGTTATGTGCGGGGTTTGCTTCTTTCTAAATCAGTATGCTTCCCGGTTACATAAGGTTACATGAAAAATAATATTAACAATTAATAGTAAGTCTTTTTCACCATTGAAGTACAAAATATGGATACGATTGATTGTCGTGAAACCGAATGATGCATATGATACTTTAGGTGGTTAGAGGGCATTGTAAGTTCATTATGTCATGTTTCATTTGGCAATTTTATTTTGTTACGCTGTCAGAGGTCTTTTCTGTGGGTGCTGCTAACGCTCCGCCCAAATGAAATTCATTTCATATATTACAAACCTCATGAAATTTGGGATTCGTGAGAGAAACAATAGCTTTCAAAGATGACCTGTACCCACACTGTCGTTCAATTACTTGGGCATAAAATTATTCACGCAACAAGGACATCAAGTATCAAAAAGGTAGAAAAATTGAGATGTAGTGCTCCAGCAAATTCATGTCCTTTATTTACGGCTGACTGCGGAAACTGACTTATCGTATGTCATCAAAGCTTAAAAGCATTCTTTAAAATCTTTGAAGTCAAAAGTATGGTTGTCCATAACACAGTATTCACGTTACCTATGCATCAAGGTGTACATACTTTCTATGCTAAAATATCTGACTGAATAGTATAGTTTATCGCACGTAGGTATTTTATGAATGTCTACCTAGGTTGGTTTTCACCGTTCTTCCTCCTGAAGAATATTCCGTTTTTGCGTGTGAATATGCATATATAATTCTTGTTTTTAAGAGTTAGAATTTAAAAAACTAATTGTAAGAAGTTATCAACAAGGAAGTAAGTGCTAAAGCTGAAACAACATTAAAAAGAACATAAAAGCCTCAACACTGGAGTTTTCGGGATTGTTAGCACATCATACATACTATTTCTTGTATAGACAAGGTAATTAAATAAAAAGGTAATAAATGACTGGAGCCGAACTGGTACGGCACTAAAACATTTTAAAAGGCTACTTTATCATAAAATAGTATTTTGTACTATATGTAAACTTTTTTCTGAATGTTTTTCTAAAAAAAGAAATATTAAATAAGTTTTGAGTCTTACTTCGCGATTTGTGAAGAGACTGACAGTACAAGCTGTTTCATACCCTAACGTCATCGTAATATAAAGCGATAGTTAGAAGCTTAAAACTTGACGCATAAAAGTAGAAGTTTCTGGACGATAAATGCTTTATGCTGAATTGTAAACAACCTTTTTTGTCGCGTTGCTTTTTTATTACAGAAACGCATTTTAGCATAGAAATATTAAACGAATGTTAATGCGATAGAATTTAGGGTGTGAATACATCCAATACATATATCGCCTTTTTGACTTTCATATTTAAGCTTTCCAAACATTCATAACTTTTTCTTTCATATTCTCAAATTCTGTCACATCACATATTCATTGCCAAGCTCTGCCAAGTGTAATTGGATCCCTGAGATAGACAAGTGAGTGTAACCCAATATTTAGTGCGGTCTTTTGCAAGAGCGCCAAGCACAATTTCATACAACCACAAACAAAGTTACAAGCGCAACTAAAACTTATAACAATCGTGATTTACAGTTGTGTGCTAAAAGCTAGAGAAAAATGTTATGAAATTCAAAACATATGTCATTTGCTGAAATATTTTACCTTCAACAACACCAGATAAGCAAACCGGCAAAAGGTCCCAAAAAGTGCGGCGCAGTTGTTCTGGTTAATATATGAAGATGGTAAATTTCCATCACTTTAATTTCAGGCCGTCATTTTCCAAAAAACATGAATGTGAATGTATTTAGTTTACGTTTACAATGTTTGTATCTGGTATTTAATCTTAATGCTAATGTACGATGTTGGGTAAGAAACTGACATGATTTACGTGGTAAAAGGGAGAGTTCGTCATGCATATAAAAAGTGCGTGTAGATATTATGCATCATTGATTAGACACGCATGTAGATCGTGTAGGTACTTGATTTTGAATAAGACGCATTAAATTTGCATTCTGTCAACTGCTTTTATTAAAAGGGATCATAAAAGAATTACACTCGAGGAAAGGTCTCTCTGGGGCATTGCAATTTTAAACGCATAGCCAACTGGCTGAGAAATTTGTTTATTTCTCCCTTTATCTCAAATCTTAACTGTTTAACTAATATTTCTTTTCAAGCGGAAAGTGATGTCTTAAGCAACCAGTCTAACTTGACACATAATCACTTTTCGAAATACTTTTTAGATTGCGATAACACAAGCAGATAATCAATATGCACGCATTGCACAGGGCGCAGAAACTGGGTGGGTTTGCGTAAGCTTTTATTCTAATCTAAATTATCTACTAATTTATCTGTAAGACATATAGGAATTTTCCTTGAATTAAGTTTAGTGAGATGCAATTGAGATTTTTCTCTGAAGAAAGTCAGTGAAGATTCGGTGGAAAGCCGGGCGATAGGTCTAAGGTATAACAAGTAGATATAACATGTGGTGTGTAATCAGAAATTTTAAAAATGAAAATCGCAATAAAATTTTAAACATAAAATAAGCATCACGTTACAGTTTACGGTTTTAAAATTCATTTCTAAACTGTACAGTAGATGAAAAAGAAAACAGTCTGCTGAAATTTACAAAGATTTCACATAAAGCTCATAAATAAGACAGCCCACAATTAATATTAATGTAGGTACGCATATCTGGGTACATATAGAAAAGCCAAAAAGTCAAATGTCTTTTGCACCATTCATTGTATTTTATTTATTCGGGTGCTGTACAACAAGGTTTTCATAGATTATATAAATTTTCTAGATACACATGAAACGACGTTCATTTCTAAACAGAGGGGAGTGAATGAGTACATGTTAAAATGATCTGGTTGTGCAATTAGAGAATGTAAAACTAGCTTCAATGTCATTTTCCTCCTCTTTATAAAAACAGAGGAGGAAGAACGGATCCGGTTTCCCTTACTGTACAATTATTGTTAGTACAATACCACCTACCTTCATATATAATCATCCTCCCGAATCTGGCTCGTAGTCTGACGTCGTACAGACAACTGGTCATTTCAAAGAATCACTATAATTGGGAGAAACGATTACCAAAATTATTTATACAGATTGCAATAGCAGATAGAGTATCACAAATGTCTCTACAAAAATCGGTAGTAATATATTGCGTAATGTTAAAAGCAGGTTTGCAAAACCAATCGTAGGTTTAAAGTCAAGGTTGGGACTGCACGTGAATCCAGAAATGAATAGAGATTTTTGAGGCAGAACTTAACGAGCTACGGTATGATGAGTCCAGACAACAGTTATCAGATAATACTAACAAATGTTGTATGCTACAATCGTTCATTTGTAAAGCACAGACTTTCAGTTCTAATTATACGTTGTAATGAGTAATAACAACTAATGATAGAAAACACACATCATAAAATGGTGCACTTTGTATTTCAATCCCACGGGGGTAGAATTTGCGAATCCATGAATCCAAAAGTAAGTTATTTCAAACACGAATCACGAAATCGCATTTGGCTATAAGCAAGGAGGGGAAGTTCAGTAGATATTTTTTACATATGCAAAAGTTTAGAGGCTCTATATTTAAAATGAATAGTTGAATGGAATGAGGCAGATCATAATCTTGATAAAAGGTGATAACATCTAATATTATGTCGACGGGCAATGATGAAAGTGATGGCCCTGTTGACAAGCTCATATTACTTGGCTCCTTCTCCTCATTACAGGTGTAAATGTCGAAAACAAGTCAGGGCGTGAAAAGATGAAATGCGGTAGTATACCTGAAACCTAATCTTGTACTTGCCAAGTTGTGAATTTTTAAAATGACTCCTTTTTTGGCGATTTCTCGCACCAGGTCTCAGATGCTTCATTGTCAGTTTTCCACACACACGCACGGTGATACAATTCTAGAACAACGCTACTTTAAAATCAGAATTACACACAATATATGTTAGCTACCAATAACGATTTTCAACGAGTGATTTTTTTAGCCCACCATACACCAAAATACCTCACGGCAAAACGAAATGTTATCGGCATTGCAGCAAGAATCGAACAGACATGAATCATTTTCATCAATCAACCCTAAAACTGAGTGTATATAAAAAGTTGACGCCCGTGCTTGTTCCATCGCCTACCTGAGTGTCACTGACCATGCAATCATCTAGACATGATCATAGCAATTTGAGTTTCCATGTTCGTGATATTTTTAACTTCTTACTCCCCTATCCCTATACCTTGGGGACAAATTTATTTTAAAACTTTACCACACGGTACGATGTGCACCAAATGAGCCCAAATTTTTTTAAACTCTTTCTTTGTTCAAACACCTTTTCTGCGCTTTAGTTCACAGTCTCTCCGACTCCAAAGTCCTTGAATGTCAGTAACTGAACTACGTGGGTAAATCATGTAAAATCTTGTTGCAAAAATATTAATCATTTTTCGACTTCCACTTGGTAAATAGACAGTAATAGTAAATAATAGACAAAGTTTATAATGTGTGTAGGTATAGCCAATAACACAAAACATCCACAATCGTAAATCAGAAAAAATGATTTATTCTCTCTAGAACTGTCATGTTTTCATGCATATCCTGCGTAGCTGTACATTCCTGTGTCATCAACTGTTATGCGTGCGTGGTGTGCATGTGTCACCAGCTATCATTTCAGTCCTCGTGCACATGCACATGCGTATAGGTACTTAGAGGTATATTTTGATCTAAGAGATACCAAAAAATGCAAAATATTTTTAATGAAATTATTCGCATTATTCATATGAAACTTGACCTACTTCAATACTCCTGTGAACATTTTCTTCCTAGCGCGCGGTTCATCTCAAAATGAAAACAATGAAAAATGGCTTTCTTAGAGCAACGCAAAGCGAAAGAACTGCGCGCTGATACCTAATTAGATTTAGTTAGTGTATGCGTGTGGGTAAGCATGCTGGCAGACGAGCCAGTCAGGCACGTATTTATGAAAACGAGGAAAAGAATATGAATATTAGTTGACTTTTTACTTGCTGTTGCTGGTAGTACTAGTGCATGTCTGACCCAGTTAATGATTTCATCAAAATGATGTGGTGTCCCGATGACCGATGACACTGACTTAAAAAATTAAGCCTATATTTGCGCTTACGACAAAATGAACGAGTGAATGCCCCTTCAAATACGCAACTCGTGAATGGGAAGGACTAGAGATTATTAATGGTGGACCTATACTATGTATCGTCAAATAAAGCCATCGAATTTGAAAGTGACTGTTTTGCCTATACTTTTCAGTTACTGCCACACATAATTTCACAATGAAATTTTTCAGCTCAATTGCAAGTTTTATCGGAACTGAAAGGAAAATTAATCAATGAGCACAATGCAATATTGTTCGTATGTTCACCTTGTTTGTAAAACACTTTCTATAGGTACACCTTGTCATCGGCGATGAAAGAAATTACATCTTTGCAATATTTTGCAAGCAATATGGCAAAAAAAACAACTTGCGGTACAGTGGTGGCGGCACGTGTGCCTATTTTGTAAATCTCTTTATCGCAGCAAAACGAAAATATTAAATATGAATTATAAAGTTAATCACGATCGACAGTGAATGCTGTGGCTTGCCTGACACGGGTATGGAACGGTTTGCATAAGAAAGGAAGAATAAGTTTAAATGATAATTGGTGGAACAGCAGGTGTCTAGACTTTTTTCTCTTTTTTGCTTGATTACCTTTGGTAAAAAAAGATTATTTTTTGTCAGCAAGTACGTCCACATTGTGAGCTCCCAATAATTTAAAATCTTCAAACGTAAAAGTGATCTATATGGCCCCCGTAGAGACATAATTGGAAAAGGCAGGTCGACTGACACGACACTTGAAAAAGTGCTTTGAAGAATAATGCAGTACGCAGTAAAAATAATCATTTCTTCATAAGTCATTCCGTTTTCCGCATTTTACCACGTCTGTCGTTACTTTGCGGAGAGTCTAGTTCTCAGCAGCACAGCAGTGCCCAGTAATGCAGCAACACTTAACAAACGATAAAATAAAGTTGATTGTGTTTTACGATGTGGACAGCTTAAGAGTACTTATGCACCGGTGCAGCTTCTGACCAGGTGAATGTTCCGTTCCGTTATGTTATTGTGCTTTGCCTACCTTACTCAACAACTTGTAACCGTGCTATTCATCTTAAGTGTTCCCTGTGTGCTGGGTACAGTTCCTTTTCTAACAAGACAAATGAAACAAGCGAACGACTAAACTCAAAGCGCGGTTTTTTATTATTGCTATCATTACGTGGACTGAAATTGGCTAGCATTTTGTGAAAAGAGGGTGCTTACTTGCAAATTGTACTTTGCATAAAAAATCCCCCCTTTGATAAATTAGAATGCAACCCTTCATGTATATTTGTGACGTAATAATTTTTAAGATTTTTATGAGCCGAGCCATCAATAATGTACTTGAGCAAATAAACTGGCAGTTTACCTCCTATTCAAAAAAGTCAAATGGCACAGTTCCTTTTCTAACAAGACAAATGAAACAAGCGAACGACTAAACTCAAAGCGCGGTTTTTTATTATTGCTATCATTACATGGACTGAAATTGGCTAGCATTTTGTGAAAAGAGGGTGCTTACTTGCAAATTGTACTTTGCATAAAAAATCCTCCCTTTGATAAATTAGAATGCAACCCTGCATGTATATTTGCGACGTAATAATTTTTAAGATTTTTATGACCCGAGCCATCAATAATGTACTTGAGCAAATAAACTGGCAGTTTACCTCCTATTCAAAAAAGTCAAATGGCCAAACGTTTTGCGTATATTAACTGTAATCTCCTTTCTTTTATCGCATAAACATTTCAATGGGATGACTTGGTCCCAACATTTCATACATAAATACACAAACAGAACCTCATAAACGGCTCAATATTCTACTGCTGTGCTGCACGCAGTGACGGTTTTTGCGTGTTGCCCCGTTGTTTCATTTATTATTGGTTTACCTATTCAAGTCACATATACATATTATACTGTAATATGTATGTATTAGACGTATTTTTCTGCCACATAAATCGGATGAAATATAAAGTCAAAAGACCTGAGGATAAGCTTTTTTGCAGAAGATGAATGGCATTTGTTTTCGGGGGAATATATGAGTTACAGCATGTGTGTGTGTGTGTGTGAGGGAGAGAGAACGTGAGTAAACCAGGTTCATTGTGCATGACTCTACCACTTTGTTACTTTGTTAAACGTCATCATCATCATCGTCGTGCACAAGTGAAAAGAGGGCGACACGCGGAGGACAAAAATTTGTAACTTTAGGTCGTTGTTATAAATGATACGCTGCTGACATTCCTTCTCCTTTTTCAACGATAAGCTTAAGTTACCTGTTCTTCTTTATAACTGAATCTTGTACCAATATTTTCCACTTTTTACAAGCCACTGACGCATCCTCGATTCCGTACTGAACCAGTGTGTGTGTAATTGATATCTTGGAGCTAAATTTTTGACATTATGATGGTATTTCAGATTTTCCTCGAGTAAACAGAATAGTTTTTGGTGCCGCAAAAAATGGTTATTTTATTATCATCAGATTTTTTGCATACTAAATGTGTTAGACATATTACGCGCTTTCATAAATGACTTATAATCCCCCCAAAAACCTTGTTTTCTTTGCTTCATCTACTTCCATTGTTCAGATTTTGTTTTTGTTAAATACCCTTTTTATGACAGCAGTCTAGCTTGACTTTAATGCATTTTTTATGAATAAACGTCTTGAGAAAAGTGGTCGCATTGCTGCTGATAATATTTTGATTTTGTGATAACTTCCTCCGCCTCCTTTTACAAGCCCTTCAAGGAAGACTTTGACAAGAGAAATAGCATTAAGTTATAATTGCAGATGTTTTCCTGGTTGTTTCCTCCTCCTTGACATGCTTAAATCATCCCCAATTCGAGTTACATCCATTATCCATGGTTGATCTTTTCTTTTGGATGCGCTCGCCTAAATAAAATGGACATGGGGACCTAATCCTTTTTGCGGCGCAAGCAACCTATGATTTTACAGCGCCGGTAACCGGTGACGGCTGACAGTGTTGCTGTACAGTTTCAAATTACAGCCTATATACTCTTATCATCACATTGTTAAATAGAAATGTTATTATCTTGTGAATAAGTTCTGTACGTATCAACTTGATGCCATCAAGGACAATGTTTAAGCTTACAGCAACCACGACTTAAATAGGTATACTGATGGCCTGTTAAAAGAGCAATATACCAACCACTCCTCCACCTACAACAGACCCAACAGACACTGACTACATAAGTATTTTTTGCATTTTTAAACTAAATCTCAATACTTTTTATATAAATATTAATAAGTTTTTTATCAACAGCTTTCCTCCATCTCTCGTATGAACTGCACCTTTTTAAAAATATTTTACGTATACATACATACATTCACACAGCAAATAAATTTGGTTGTGAAACTAAGTCTTGTTTCACCTTAAAGTGCATGTCTCCCTCACACGATTAAAATATGACACGTTCGTAAACAAACATTGATATATATTGTAAAATTTCCAATTGACTGGGCCATTTCCCTTGAGAGAGCATTTAACAGTCGGCAAAGTAAAGTGTTCAACTAAAAACATGAATTTTGAGTTGTCACGCAATTCACGGATTTTTTCTCGTGTGTAACCCCGCATCAGATTGATTATTAACTAGAAAAAAATCCTTCACTTGAATCGATTATTATCCTCGTAACACACAACGTGTAAAAAAGTTACCTCGCTTTTTATGAGAAATTTTATTATCTAACCAAACGGTTCTTTTTCTTAAAAATGAAGTAACGATCATAATGAATTATAATCATATGACCTCTGCGTATGGTTAGTATCCAAATCCCCCCGTTGTTGGTTGGTCTGATTTCTTGGAAGAACTTGAACTATCATTCACTGTAATTGTCATCTCTTGTCTCTCTTTGCTCCCTTGAAAATTAATGCAAAGTTGTTTGCAATAATAAAATATCTAATTTCTTGGATATAACTGATTTTTTTGCATTATTGTATGCCTGCAGGTACTGCACTTACAACTTGCATATATGTTTTCGTTTTGTAACAGGATTTTTAGTATGCGTGTGTGCGTTTGTGCTCGCTCGATAGATAAAACGGATCTCGTTCCCTTAAAAATATATCCATAAATACTAAAACATTTTCAAGATATAAGGTTCACGTATGTGGATAATTGAAAATTTTAAGAGGAAGAGATCTCTAAAAGAATCGGCCAAAAGAAAACATTTTACAGCAGCAGAGAAATTATGTCTGCAAGCAAGAATAGAGGTAGCCAAACGAAAGGGAAGAAGGGGAAATGCCTGAGTTGATTGCTCAGAAAATTGACTTTTGCTTCTGTTCTGCGTAGGTCTAGTGGCTTGTAATCACTTCGAGACGTTTGTAAGCACCCTTGTTAATTTTGTTCCGACCATACAGACAGTCTTCTACACGCACAGACGAATAAAATCATACATACAACATTGAGCATAGAGGATTCATTGTGCTCTTCAGGTTTTAGCAAGTTGGTTGGCAGCTTGACATGGTTTCTACCATTTCATTTCAGCATGATTGAAGATGTTGATGGTAAAGAATGTTTCTGCTAATCGGAGGGAAATCGATCTTTTAATGATGTTTTATCTCTTATCGTAAATATGACGTGTAAATCACCTTTATGAAGGAAACGATACCGTGAACTGAATTGCGATTGGGACTTTCTTACATGGAAGATCGTGGCAGACGTGGCAAACTATAGAGTTATATGACATGTCAAGTTGAAGTGCTGCTAAATACTGCAGTGAGATAATTATTACGAAAATTGCCAAAATAAGATAACTCTTATATTGCGATCAGGGGGATATGAAGATTAACCCAGGGGTCTTCTCTGTAATTTCAGTCCCTGTGTGTGTTCTACATCCTTGACGAGAAAGTCAAATGCATGATTGACCTTTCATAAGTTTCTTACCAACAGTATTAAATATGAGCCGTGAAACCCAATTAGACCCGATCGTCTGGTAGATTTTCGAATTTTTGACATTGATAGCTTTATTGTTAGCAATCGGCACAGAAGAGAAAGAATATGGATGATTGGGAAAGAAAACAAGAAAAGGATTAATGTGCCACACACGTGAAGTGAAGTTTTGTTTGCAAAGTTATTTGTGGATTTGCTTTTACTTCCCACAAATTATACGGCTTTCATTTTCGATTTGACAAGGGTAATTTAGTAAGACAATGTTTAATTTTTGGTTGACCAAACTTGGGCAAAAAGACGGCCATTACCACGATAAAAATTGACACTCTATTTAAGACGTGGCAGCTGTATGGATATCGATATATGCGATGTTTTCACAAGTACTGACACAGACAGTATGAAGATTTCATTGATTAATATACTATGGGAAATGGAAACTTGTAATTACTTGGCACACTCGTAACAGGAACTCGTAATACCAGAAAGATATACGATTTATGCAAAGAGTTGTACATACATGCAAATCACATTATTTTTTTAATGTAAAAATGCATGAGAAAGTACGACGGAGCTACTTGTTAATTAATGAAGCTTTTCCTATCAAACGTATCATACTATATGCATCTGGAATGGGGCAAAGATAAAATCAATTTAGAAGTATAGACAAATTCTATATATGTGCCTTCATGTCCATCTCCAAAAACCGGATTAGAATAGTACTGCATGAAAAAAAGGTTGCTTTTAAATGTCAAAACCACAAGAGAGTTCGCTATGTCGTATATTACCACGTGACAGTAGGACAGGGATTGCAAATGAAAACAGGAACTCCCTCAAAGTCGTTGAGTCGACTAATTAAAGATGTCAATGGTAAATGCACTCTCCCATTAGGATATAAAGAGTGCATAAACTATAGATAGGAGATCTTTGTACAGATTTGCAATTATCTGTGCTATGTGATACTGGTTGGTACAATACATAATTACAACTGTCAACATTTTTATATATAAAAATTTATAGCGTTCTATGCTGGTACCATTATTACATTCATGCGTCATATTTTGGACGGATAGGTTGGTTTCTAATTAACGCTATCGATATATCCCTTATTTTGATAAATCTAGAAATACAACCAGTCCATCATGATATATTATTACGAGACTTCAACGTTTCATTATAGAATGGCGGAGTGGGTTGACATCACATCATAACTTGCTGCATAATAAATAGCATTATAGGAGCCAGCAAACAATATTTAATGATACTGCAATGCATTTTTAATTGGTGAAAGCAGTATTTTTAGATACTTTAAATGTCATTTTCCTCTCAAAGTAATTTTTATAACCCGTTCCTCCTAAAAATGGAAACATTTGCTTGTTATACTAATGAGTACTTCATACATAAAACTGAAGATTTTTTTGGTTTGGGGTTCTACCATTTCTGAAACCTCTATACTATTTATTACTAGCATTATTGCAGCGCACGCAAAAATGAAATGGAAAATGATGAGCGCTAAAGAACATTTACCCTGAAATACACTTTCGCTTGTGCATAGCATAGCCGTTTCGTCCATCCAATTTGGCGTTCTATTCGTGAACTGAAGCCAAAATGCATGGAAAATTATTCGTGCAAGCAAGAAAACAAAACATGACGTGCTAGACTTTGAGGAAGAAATCATCGAATATTCTCTCAGGTACGTACCGTATGCATGTACGCTGGTACGTTTTATCGCGTAGCATCTTCTTGCTGTGCTGGTTACACTTAATATTGCATTTAATAGGCAATAGCACATAATTCTAACCTATGCACAACGGACGAGAGCATCTTCCTTTTAAACCTTTCGCTGCATTCATCAATATTACGAGCAACGCAGCCTGTAAAACCCATTGTACGTCGTATTGTTCATTATGAAATGTATGCATACAAACATCAAACGCATAACGTTGGTCGTGCAGTCTACACGGACAGGCTTTTCTAAATTGAGTGTATTGACACATCGAAATCAGGAAGAAAGAAATACAGAGCACCTGTAACCTTCATTTGAAATAATGCTCATAATATTCCATACGTACCTCTTCCTAGCGTGCAGATACTTTATTAACTATTAACGAACACGCACGCACAAAAGCGTCACTAAAATTAAGGGGACGTATGCATTTTGAGTACAGTGACTGCGTATTAATTAAAATATCTAAATATACCTCTCTTCTGTTACGCCACTTATATGCAACTTGGGCAACTTATAATAATACCTGTATGTAAGTATAAAAGGGTTGACGGTGCGGTATTATTCTATTCTAGGCAAGCAAGCAGTTTATTAATACAGGTTTCAAGGGCTTCTGGAATGCACCAATAATGCAGTAAGCATACAAGGTGATTTTCTGGATGGGTTTTGAAGGACAAGTGACCTCAGACGGTTTCATTTTTAGTCTGATGAAACGGTTTCTCATATAGCGCAAGTTTGATGCAACAACAATGCCGTGCATACTGTAGCCTGGGTTTAATAATATAACAATGTTTGTACAGATCCGCTCTTGAAAATCACTTTACCTGAAAATCCCTTACAGGTAGAGACACACATCCACTTTACTCCATATAGGTAGTCAGTTTGTAGGGATAGATGCTCCTCGAGTATTTTGTACTCCTTTACGTTAAAGATGACTAGATGACCATCCTCCACCGCTCACCCCCATACGACTTACGTATTCTGATTATTGTGAGTGAATTCTATACTCCACATATATCGGTATGATCTCATCGCTTCGGTAGCAAAGGAGACTGCCACGATTTCCACAATTTACGCTGTCCATATTTTTTTTCATCTCCTTCGTTTGTTTCAAATATAACCAACAAACTCCTTTAGCCAACCTCACACAAACACTTGCTATCCCTAACCATCACCGTCTTTCTTCATTATTATTATTTTACCCCCATCTCGATTCCTCCGTACGCATACAATTGTTATTGATACACATATGCTATATAACTAGAATACATGATGGGTTTTATGATACGAACAGCAGCCAACATCAAAGTAACTCACCTCATGAGCATACCTGGTAAATAAGTAATAATAAAACATCATCATCGTTTCATACATAAACGCATACACAAATGAAGCCAGCCAGTATTATTGCCAGATTATGATTATGTAGTTACTATTTTCTGCCATAAAACAAACCTTCTTAAAAGAGGATTTCAGATTTCAGTGTGTAAAGGACTGAGTATCTGCGCTCATTCCATGCTGCATTATAGTCTAACATTCAAAGTAGTAGTAGTTGAAGGAATAAAATGTTGTATGTTGTTGTGTTGTATGCAGCCGTTGCGTTGTTCGTCTCCCTTAACGTTCGACTTGCTTGCAAGTCATTGTTCACTCGCTCGGTGATGTGATGGTAAGATTTTACGAACGGACAGACGGATATTGGAGGGATGACGATGAGGGACGTGAACACGCAGTATAACAGTAGTAGTAGCTAAGCTAAAACCACTAAACCTATTTTGAGTATACTCGCACATATACACATACAATATTGACTGCAAGCGATGATGAATGATATCATGAATATCATGATCCATACGCGTATACGAGGTATGTTGTTTCCTCATGTGCTTATTTCATATGCAAGCTTACATAGTGGTTTTTCGCCCGTCGCGTTAAGATACACACAAAATTCAACCATTATTTCTTTGGTGAAGGCGAACGTTGATGATGAACCATTATGAATTCCGTATAACATGAACACCAGCCTGAAATGAATGCTGGGGTAGGTATATTTCCTTTTTTACGATTGTAACTGGTGAGTGATGTTACAATACCCACAACCAAAAAACCAGTCCACAATCCGTCTACACGAATTTTACACACGCAATAATATAACATTTCATTCTCATACTAATAATGCTTCTTCTACAACTACTCTTCTCGTTACATGGCGAGTAAAGGAGTAGTAAATGGTTGCACATACGCAGCCAACCAACATCAGCAGCAGTGTATGTTGTATTACTATTGTAGTAATCATTTTTGCCTGCCTGGCAAGGAAATTAAGTGACGGTGTGCTGGTGTTTTGAATTACAATTAAAGTTTTATCAGTTAACTAGTTGTGTAAGTGTGCTGGAAATTTAAGAAAAATAATTGGTCTAAGTTGTAGTGTCAAAAGACTTTGGAGGTCCTTCTGGGTAAGTTGATTTATTCGTTTTAATCAGAAGATTTACACAGTGGTGACGAGTAGAAAAAATCTTTGCATAGGTTTCAAGGTAGATTTCAGGGCCTTTGTATTTATGTGACAGTGTGGTCATCCGTACAGTAGTTAAGATTGTGTAACGTAAAATTAGGTTGTGTGAGTTGTGTTAGTGGAATGCAGTCGTCGCAGTAATAGTGTGAAGTCAAAAGTAGTAAAGTATGCTCATGTAGGGTCCTCCTTCTTTTGTGTTCTGCTACAATTCACTTGTATGCCTAATTTAGTTTATGGAACATTCACTTCCTTTGCCACTACAGGAATAAAGGTGCAGATTTTGATGTAATGTTCCCAAGATTGCAGCATGCAGCAGTGGAACCCTCATAATCGACAAGTTCATGACCCGAGAATAATTAAAACCAAGTAAAGGGCAATAAACTGATTGTTGCGGATAAGGAATATCGGAGAAAATAGTTTAAGTTGGAACCCCAGGTGCTCCTGTTCATGGCAGAAGGGGTATTGACTTGCGGCATAAACCGAGACGTGCCAGGCTTTAAACTGGGTGACGCACATGCAGTATAGAGCATATTATGAATACATATATAGGTATACATATTCCTCAAGCGCGTTGGAAATGGCCAGGAAAATAATTAAATCCAAATCTACACCTTCTCGGAAACAGGTAGATTGATTACCTGCCAACATAACTCTTTGAAGTAAAAATCCCCAGTTCCCAGTCACCAGTTTGATTGACACTAAAAGAAGGAGTAAATGATGGGCTTAAAACAAGATACACGGAGCTGCACTTAGTTATTATTCATTCAATATTACGGCATTCGGATTGCCGTTCATTAATATCGTCCAGTAGTGGTGAATAGTGTGTGGAATCGAGCTAAAATAAGAGAGAGAAAAACGAAAACAACAGCGGGTGTCTTTGCTCAAAGCAAAGACTTATTGTCGCCCCCATTACTTAAAGAGAGTACATGTGTCTGTGTTGTGTCCATGTGTTAGCTCTCTCTCTCTATCTCTCTCTCTCCCATACACAAACAGTTTCAGTTTCCACAGCGGAGATATTCAAGTTCAGGGTTGTCGATCCCAATGTGTGTACAGTATATGTATAAAATACCCGGGCCGGGCAGAGTTCTTGGAATGGAATGTTTACTCACGATGAAAGTTTTATGGAGCAACTGGGATAACGTTCCGCTGGCTCACAGCAACACAAACAGTGAATGGAAACACTTCGGTTGATACTTTTAGGGTTTCCATTTACATGTCTCTTTGTTTCCCTCTGCACACTACACCGAGCGAACTGCCTACTTCATAATAAATACATACATAAATCTATTACTTCCCTTCAGTTCTCCATGATTACACCCAGGGTAAACGTTTCGGGTTATGAATAGCCGTCGCTCTTTCTCTCTGGTGGAGTTTTCTTTTGCTCTTTCTTCTCTACACAGCTACCATTGGTAGACTGTTTGGTAGCATTGCCGGGGTGTTACAGCAGCGGTTACATAGGCGTTATACCATCCAAATACTTGCCTAAATGGAACTTGGTCACGACAATAATGGTAGATTGTATATCGATGGAAATGGAAGATGGAATAAATTTGAGCGTGGAGGGAAGGGAAGTATGGATTAGCCTCAGAGGAGGAAATTGCTCAATCAAATCAATTTTATGACTGTGTGAGTCATTCCACATGCTGCAATTCATTGTTAACGGTAGTGGATGGAAGTCCCTGTTCCTATGTGCAAGTGCAATAATAACATAACTTGTCCTTTCCAAGAGGCAGTGAAAAATAGGGGGTGGGACGCGCTTTACGAATAAAAAGTTTCTTAATGAATTTCTCTATTTCGACGTGGTTGGTCTACTTTGTAAAGAAAGTAATAATTTTAAAGAGATGGAGTGGCTCTCTTCTACAGAATACCGTATGAAGAATATGTAGGGATTACTAAACCATGAACTGTACAAATATTATTTTACAGTTAATGTTTCAGCCTGGGACTAAAAAAATACTCATGGATGTTGGTGTGTTAATACTGTAATTAAAGTGTTAACTCCAAACAAAGAGGTACATTTTTTTAGCTTTACGTGTTCATTCATCAGCAAAATATTCAAAATGCACAGTTTATCGCCATTTTGGTTTCTTGCTGAAACCTGTCAAATACTCAACTAACTTACACATAAAAATTTGCGATAACATCATCATACTACCACAGACTCTGTGTTATAAAGTCAGTTCACTGTTTAGGGTAGTCTTCTTTCAAAATATTTTTCGAAATATGGTAAACTCTGGTCGATTCTTGCTTCATACAACCCCTTACTTGGCAAACGAAACTGCACATAAGCACCAAATTTAGTAGTGCCTAGAAGCACCACCATGTTGTAACATTTTGATTCTTTTGATGCCTTTCATTCATAGAGAAATTGGCACTAGACGTTGAAAAAAATTAGCATGTGAATACTCAGAAGCCTGTTATCATCAGTCAGCACGCAAGAATTCAATTGATTCATTTCAACTATTAGAAAATACTTTAAAACTCGATGGTATATTCTAAACCTTGATTATTAGACGTTAAAGGATGTATCAACGCAGTAAATGTTGATGCATCCCAGATGTACGGTAAAAGCGAACGGCGAGGGAAAGACGCTGCAAGTGCGCAACGTAAATAAACTATAAAGCTGTAGGTAGGTAGATTGATATGAAACATCAGGCCAAGGCAGCCGAAGACGATAAAATAAAGACAGAGAGTTGTGCAGTAGTGCTAACGAGAACACGTATATTTATTGTGAGATAAAGATAGCATCATAGTATTTTTTTTGTTTGCTACGTCAACTGGTGTACTACTACTACTACTGGTAGGCATATACATTCTCTTGCATTGTTTCTGTTTGAACAGATAAATGAATGGATGAACAATTAATTTATTCTTCTTCAATATATATACCCACTGCACACGTAGTCATTCCCTTTAATTGTAAGCCATAGCTTCTTAATGACGATGAATGAAGACTAATATGTATTGTACAACTTTTCCTTTCTTTCTGACTGCCAGTCTGGTTACTGTCTTGTCCGATCACCAAAACATTCCCTATGAAAGCACAATTAGTTGTTTGTTGCTTACAACGTAAGTGTGAGACGTACTGATAGCAAATAATATGATGGACACGCCTCACTCTTGCAGCTACGTTTTACTATTTATGCATGAGATGGGAGGCTTTTATTTCATTTTTTATTTCATTTCGAATTCATTCAGACTTAAGACAGTTTGTGTGCGAGTATAAAGGCTATAATGTTACTACTACTACGCAACTACTACTGGTTTTCAAAGTGTCTTTCATCAGTCTACCGACGGTGAATGAAATTTTAAGGGAGACAATGAGGGTGACTCGTTGAGCACGTATAAAATGCAAAAACCTGAAAAGGAGAAAAGCGAGATAGGAAGGAACTCGTATCAAGCGAAGGAAGTAAAATATTTGTATTGTTGTCTGGTTTTTTGCGGACCAAATGCTGTTATTAGTTTGGCAAGCAATTTTAGGTTAATCGCCCATTCAACCACGACCAATTGAGTTAGCACACTGCTGCTGTTGCAGATGCCTCACATTAGTTAATATTCTTGAAGGTCAGGTAGCCGGTCATGTGCTGTCTGTAGTTTCACCAGTGTCATATATGAGCAGCTTAGCAGCCAGCTTTATCAACACGGCAGAGTCAAAATAATAGTTGTAGTAGTAAGTACAGTATAAACAATGTGAATAATTTCAAGGTGAGCATTTTAAGTACGACTTTATGTACATTTTATCTTCGGACGTAAGTTATGTATATACATGAATATGTCATTAGACATGTCATTATCAAAAGAGAGAAGCCAGAGGCTGTACCTACCTACAAAAATAAGAAATAAATAATGTCTGAGAATGTTAAGCTTATCAGTGTTATTGTCTTTAAAAGAAAGCTCCCCCATTCAGTTTCCAAACAATATGTACTCCTAATGACCAGCGGAAATAGTATTTCATCATTTTGCAATGTTGTGTCGTTCATTCTTGCAATTTTATTATTAGGTTCATGAAGTAAACAAGCAATTCGTTTTGTTCCATTTGTGCACAAGCTGTAGAGCGACGTTTGTAGCGTCTTTAAAAATTTAATAACTTTCTTCCCCTCTGGATGGATTTATTACTTACTACAAACAGGGATTTGGTCAATGAAAGGGTTGTGTGTGTTTAACAATCGAAGATTTCTTAACTTCTTGGCATATGCATATGACGTCTATCCAAATATACCGTTTAATTTTATTTTATTGCGTTGTAAGGTAGTGCTGATAGGAATCACAATGTAAACAAAGAAATTTAACTAAGCGTCCCAACGAGTTTTTCAAAGTTCTGCTGTCAACTAAACTTGTTTAATCACGAGTTTTATCGTTGAAAAAAAGGTAAAAAGGTGAAACATGTACACTAAATCTTCATGGATCATGCTGCTTCGATGATGTTAAACGTTGCTGACAAATTGGTGTCGCACCAAAGACATCTAAAATCATTCAAAATTAAATGGGCTTTCTTTTAACCAGAGAGGCACCTTATCATATCCTAACGTTCAACACGCCAGAGAACTGAAAGGTCACGAAGCTCCCCATTAAAATCGCTTGAAATCGTAAATTATAATTATCATTATGCCACCATTACCACCTATGGATTTATTGTGTTTGATCTGAGGTGTGAACCAGCATTCCATTTCAAACTAGATTATGATTTCACACACGTTCTTCACGAGACAAACATTTTTTTATACTTTTGTGTGCCTATTTGGTACCTTATTTTTGTATGGAGAGCAACTTGGCAAGAATGAGTGTAAGAGTAATAATATAAATATAATGTAAGTTGTAACCAATTGCTTTTGGCAAACATATTCATTCTGGTTTTTTAAAAAGTATTGCGTTAGTCAATCATGTAGTTATCTATGTTGCTCATAATTCTAATGACTCTTCCTGAAGTTTTAGTCAAACTATTAAGATCAAAGAGCAAACACTTGTAAATTCTTACAGCTAATGTAAAGCGTGGCTTTGATGGATTTATGTGTGTCTTTATTGTTTATTTTGTTCTACATATTACGTCTTTCACTCTGTTCTAAATTGTGCTGTGCTACATGGTGAATGGCGTAGCTGAACGTAAAATTGGCTTCGTTTCCACCGACTGACCATGAGACAGAGGAGGTATAATAATAGGTATCGCACTTTTCTTACTCGTTAGTCAACATACATGCTAAAAAGAAGTACAAGTCCATTGCAAAGGGATTATTACTGCGCACACATATGATGCTGACAATGAGGAAAACTATTTCATAATTAAATAATTATAAATTCTACCAGAGGTGTATTTAATGACTCAAGTGGTAGTTCATTTGGCCAACACGACGTGTATAGCTAACTACCTACTGCTTTTTCTTCTAGGTACAACAGCAAGTTTTGGTTATCTATTTTTAAGGAAATCGATGTGATGTAAGTGGATAGCCAAAAAGTAGGCGCTGGTGACTTCCATCTTGGTTTCGTTAGTCGAATGGTGCATCAGGGGAGTTTTATTACATTATTCAATGCGGTTTTTGTGCCCTTTCTCCAAACGTTCCAAAGCTCATTAATAGACATCGGTGTGTATGTAGATAAGCCTCTTAATACCTCCAGTTAAACTAACTCCCAGAATGCTTCGTACACTGATACACATTTATTGTTCGTCGTATCAGGAGCAAAACTCATGAATAAATTAATAGGAGAGGGGAAAACCATATGCGTGCTGCTGCTGCTGCTGCTGCTGCTGGAATAGCTTATGAGTTTTGGCGTTTTGTCCTTCAACCTAGAACTAAATCCGCTACAATCAACCTAGGTATATGTATATTGATGAATAAACCATGATGTAAAAAAGACTACAACGACGCGAAGTGTGGACCTCTACATTGTCGTTTGCGGCCCACTCGCACATTCACATTTCATTATAAGCTGTGCTAAAAACCTGTAATTAAAGTCACTTCTTCCACCCACTACAAACATGATGTTATTATTGCAAAGCCATTAAAATTGAGCCATGTCCGCATAGAAAAAATACCTACTCCACTTGTGCGTAATGCACTCTTCAAAATTCATGCTGAGTAGAGCATATCCTACATTTTCTACAGTTCATATTTTATAATAGTAAAATGGGAGAATAACACGACATACATATCTTCAGGGCGATATACTTTTGTGTCCCACCTTTACACTGTTCGACACTACACTTTCATGCGTGGGCTAATGCAACGTAACTTTATTTATTTTTTAATTTTATTCGTATAATTACCTTTTACCGGTATATCAGGTTGGTCGTACCTTTACAGCGAGCTTGCACTTGCCATGTCACTTTTATTGTGAAATTTATAGATCGACCGTTTAACTTTGTTTAATGCTCAGAGCGTTAGAGCGTGCTGGGCGAAGTAGTCAAGTTTGGACAGCATTTTAAGTTGGCATCGAAAAGAGGCTCTCAATGAATTGTCTTTTTATTACAAGTTGTGTCCCGGAGTCGTTAAAATAGGAACACTTGGAAATACGTGCTCACTCACTTAAAGTTAATAAACAGAAAAAAAGACGGAATCAGAAGTCCTGCACTGCACATGATTTTACAAATTGCAACTTGATCAAGTGCGAAGCCAACAGCACTCCCATTAATATTTATGCTCTTAATCCACATACTCTTGAGTCTTGAAGCTCTCGAAAAATGCAATAAATGCCGACGTATGTGTCCCGTCGTGGTGCTAATTTGTATTTGTTTTTATTTATATAGATTAATTTGCAATTTATTTATTAATGCACCACCCATCAAACGAGTTGTATTAGTTTTTGCGTATCATCATCAAACGAGCGGTTGGCTAGCAGAATGTAAAATAATGATGTATTGCGTTGATGCTGCAGCTCTGCAGACAATAATGATAAGCATCCCGATGATACGTAATTATGGTAGCTCGCATGAATAAACAGAGCAACATTTTGATAAACATTGGGCACCTCGTAGTAGGTAGCCAACTGATGAATGATGATGAACATAAATCTCGCAGGTAGTACATGAGTTGGCGCTTGTAGGTGTTTAACCACAAAAAATAATTGTATCAAACAAAGAAAAGATGCTCCACACAAAGTGGCTCAGCCAATTATACTTTTGCTCCGCATTGTTGCCGTCGCACTTCTTTGATTAAATTAACTCCTCTCTACTATATGATAATGATTATAATCAAAGTATTGCATTATGGCTAGCTAATCTCTTAAATGCATGGTTGCATATTTAAGTGCGTATTACACTTCACGTAATCAGTCCAGCAGCATGTACAAGCGAACATACCTACTTGCGAATTGAACGCAATGGTCTGGTGCATGGCTCAGTCATAGTCATTTATAGTATAGTAATATGAAAAAATTGTATGAATGTCAGAAGAATTTAAGTTCATGTTCCAGTTGTACAATAACAACATTTTTTGTTTTATAATATAAAACAATACAAATAATTTATGGATTTAATGAAGACGTAAACGTAAACTCTTCCTTTTCGAGACGAGACATGTAAATGAACGTCGACATAATGCGGAGTTATCAAACAAAGCTTTTTTGTGTTTTTTAATGTAACAACGTCTTCCGCTTTTCGATTTATTATCATAATGTAGATCGTAGACGACTTAAATACCTCCAATTTTATCAAAGGTGGTACGAATAGCATTAGATGGGTATGACCGACCGAAAGGTCCTCCTTTACTTTAGGTATCCTCACGTTTGCGATGGATGAAATTCAACCTTATCATTTTTTTTACTATACGCTGGTACGTTTGCTGCAGCAACCGCATATAAAAAAGCAGACTACACAATTTATCTGTAATCTACAGTGAAAAAGGTTACTTGTGAAAAAATTCTATGCATATTTGATTTGACGATGTGAGCAGCAAAGCACCACGTAAATGAAAATGTTAAAACGATAACTGAAAATCCAGTGTAACAATTGCGAAGAGTCATCCATTGGCTACCACCATTCCACTTCTGCTGCGAATAAATTAGATAAAAAACGTGCTTCCTCTACATAGACACTTTTGGTGTACCTATAGCGGAGCAGGTATAATGGATGAGATANAATAAATTAGATAAAAAACGTGCTTCCTCTACATAGACACTTTTGGTGTACCTATAGCGGAGCAGGTATAATGGATGAGATAAATCGTTCTCGTCTGCTCAACGCTCATTTTTGTTACAAAAGGGTGCAGGCAGCATTATTACATTATGTTTTTGTGTATCACCACACAATAGGGGGAGCTGATAATACATAGAGATATGTAGGGGAAAATGAGAGTCATATGGAAGAAACAAGAATCTCATGGTCATCAACTCCCCGCAGCAGGCAGTGCAGAATGCAGAAATGTTAAAAATGATACTTTTCTTATAATGTGTGTGTAGCGTGGTGGACTCCGTTCATAGTAGCGGGTTTCATCATCGTCAACGTCTTCGTTGAGCCATACAATGGAATAAGTGGAGTGCTATCGTCATGATTTGTTGTGCAAAAGTAGCCGGTACATCCCAGCGAGAAGTTTTGTTGTCAGCACTCTGCAGTGAATTACATCTTTTCTAAGGAAAAAGTTTTAGTTAGATGTAGTTACTCGTTTGCATGTACGATATTTGCTACCCGTATCATTGAATTGCGGCTTTTGATGTTAGTAATTAATTTTCCAAACTTCAAGAAACGTTTTTGACAAAGAAAAGACTAAAAGGCTTAAAAGGTTTAAAAATAGTGCATTCAATTCATTTTCTCTGTTTCCACACGGTGTCTTTGATGTTGTAGAGAGACTAGCTAACTTCAAGGAAGTCGTTAAAGGTTGCCGTAATTATTTCTATAAACCCTTTTCTGCGGGACAGTCTTTCTTCATAATTTAGCAAAGGATAATGTAATGGAATCGGTAATGGTATAGTGTAACTGCAGGGACTTCCATTGTGTATCACATTTTGTGTTCCCAGTTCAGTGAAGATGCTATTGTTATTTTGCAACTCTTTGTGTTGAGCGAGTTTCACTGGCAGTCGAACATTGGTTAAATGTGAGCAGATTAAGAAGCTTTACAAGTATACGCACTAACGATTATTTGGTAATGCGCGTTATAAGAGTGAAAAACTTGTGTAATTTGTGGCGAT
>JAHZNE010001661.1:0-39749 GCA_027744055.1 Callyntrura sp. NNG-2020
AATAATTTATATCCTGAAGTTTTTTAAGAAAATCGAGAAGACCAACTGCCGGGATGACAAAAATGTGAACTGGGGACAATAAATGAAGCCAGGACTTAAAAAGCATGTTTCTACGATTTTGCCTGGGGCTAGCTAAAAAAATCGTCTCATCCTGTTGTGTGTCTCTTGTGTTTCGTGTTGAAAAGTTGACAGAAGTTGTAGGACAGAAGGTCAACTTTTTTGTTTTTCGTCGGAATAAGAACGTGGCTGTTTCCCGGCCTAACAGAAGTACATTATGGTCCAATGTACGATGATGAGCATCTTCTTATCTTATTGTCTCATCCATCCCAGCAGACGAAAAATGGAACGGAAGAAGGCCAAATGAAGTTAAAAGGGAAAAACAAAATATTTGGGCAGGAATTAAACTCATCTTTACTTGCGTATATACACTAACATAGTTTGTATTCGTGGAATACAAAGTATAACCGTATTTATCACCATCCTATCTCTACTGAGCACGACAATTTTCATCACTGGAAATGAACTCCATAGATTACCAACACCCTTTCTTTTTTTCCTACCTCCTAGTTATATTGAATGCGACGAGCGGAGAGGTGGAGGAGTATAAATATAGTGATTCATACGACCCTATTCAAGTTTCCCGTGTAAACTCTGTGTATATCTAATGCTATTTGATGGCGATAAAAGTGACATCGTAAATTCAGATTTTTATCCATTGTCTCTGCCTGCCTGCTGTGAGGCAAGACGACTATACAAGAAAACAATTCGGCTTTACAAGTGAAGAGTGAATATTTTTCCATTACCTGTAACGTTAAAAAAGTACCTAATTTTTGTAATGTGATACGGACTGACGCAGAGTTGTCGTCTTATTTTACCTGAAAATCTCTGAAATTGTTGGGCTCTGTGAAACCTCAACAAAATGGATTATGGATGGGTAAGTTACTTACTACTTACTACATACAGTGTTATTTCCACTAATTCTACTGTTACTACTACTCACAAACAATGGACATGTTTAGCCTTCACAATAAAAGAATGTGGGTTGTACACGTCCACATAAATACACTCAACGACCTATTGTTCGGGACAACTTCATTATTTCGTTTCCCCTGCTTTAAACTGTAAAAATTACGGGAGAAATAACTGTTTGCTGGATTAGAATTAATAACATCATTCGTCAATAGTCGTCACCGAAAGACCTTTCGACCTTTCCTTTGTTGGCACTGCGCATAATAAATATGACAGCGTGTTTTTCTTGGAGGGGGTTTTAGTTACTATTTATTAAATACCAGAAAAGTTCTGGATATTTTTCCACTGAGGACTGTAAGTTACGTACTTACTTACTTACTGGAATGATAATGGTGATCACTATCGTCTCTCTCTGGTTGGAATAATGTTATAATGTCTCGTATTGCCTATTTCCAAGCTCATAAGTAAAGAAAATGATGAAAAACAGCAAATTAGACCTTCTGCAATGCTCCGACTCTGTAACTGTATTCCGTATCTACAAACTGCTACAATGTGATGTTCATTTTTTTCTCAAACATTTATGATTACACATCTCCCTCCACTCTTGCTTGCCGCTTCTGCTTATTTTTACTTTTCCAGTTGCTGCTGCAGCTCCGGCAAATAGGAGAACAGGAAACGAGAACGAAAAATAAGATGAATGATCTGGAAGCGGCGGGTTGGATGTTGGATGGCCTTAGTGTATAAAATATGTGGATGCTTTCACAATTGCATACTTTATAGAAATGGCGGCGGCGATAGTGATATTGGTGGTGGTGGTACTACGATATCACCAGAAGTCTACACAAGTTTCTGCTGTTGCTTGCTTTGCTCCTGCTCTCGCTCTGCAATATATTACTTTACACCATGACAAACCAACTAGACATGGCTCTTGGTTCTTTTCCTTCCACTTTTTGAAAAAAAACTACTTTTTTTCTTATTCTTCGCCTTTTTTTCTTCATGAGGCGGTTGCTGCTTCTACATGCATTCTCTCTCTCTCTCTCTCTCTGGATGGAGTTCTTGAAGTAATTTTCCCCTATCTACATACAAACATGAATGAATGAACCAGTGAGGGAGAGAGAGAAAGACGAAAAAATAGATGAATGCTTTTGAGCGATCTGACTGCTCCGAAAAGTACAGCACCCCAGCATCTTTCCATTCATTCTTCTCTACTTGATTTTGAAACAGCATAAGATATGGCTATATATACTCAAACATGGATACGACTTGTTTTTTACTTCTAATAAGATATATCTCGAGCTTTCCCTTTTCCTAATGTATGTATAAAGGAGAAAAAGGAAGTGCAAGAAAAAATTGAGAAAAAGTACATATATAGCCACGCTATACCATTTCAGGGAAAATATTATTCGGCTTCTATGTTTAATATACCTACTTACAAGGAATAGACCGAGAGCAAGAAAATAGAGGGAGAGAGAGAAACGTAATAAGTGCCTGCCTTTTTCTGTAGATACAGATACGTATACATGCATGGAAAAAGCAGGCAGGCAGACTTGAATTCGCGTCTTCTTAAGTCCGTGGAGATTCAGAAGGGCAATAATTCAGTAAGAGTTACGAGGGCGCGAGAGACAGGGAAAATTGCAAAAATGGGCTAATCTATCTTTGTTGGGGAAAGTAAGGCAGATAAAAGAATTTGTCTCAACTTGGAGATTTAGGGGCTTGCTCCTTTTCTCTTTTTTTCTCTTTTTCCCTTCCTTCTTGCATGCTTGGTCGTACGACTCTACGGTCATGGTTTTGTGTCGATGTTTTTCCGTAAAACTCCCACCACCAATAGTATTTCTGCTTTTTACTAGAAAAGCTTATATACCCATAGTGAGATGCATTTAGGCATGTGAATATGTGTACTCATATTTACACATTATATCTGCGGCTATTCCACTGTCTATTAAATGGATAGCACTGCATATATAAGTACCTATACTTATTTTTGTATTTTTTCATCGTATTATCTGAAATTGTATGAGTGAGTAAAAGTTTATACTCATTTTTCCATGCCCCGAGCAGTTGACTATTCCTCCGTATTTTTCCATTTCTTTCTCCCAACACCATTGCCACCACCTCCTCCTCCGCTATCGCTTTTCCTCCCTACTCCTTTTCTGGTCTGGAAAAAAATTTTCCCCTTTCCACGCACAAACCATTATGATAGGTATAATATGATGTATACTAGGGTAATATATCTTTCGTTTTTGATTCTGATATGATGCGATATGAGATTGCTTCTTATTTTTTAAAAAGATTTTTTCTACTTTGTTGCTATTCTTCATACACACACAATAGATACACATACTTGAAGAACAACGTACGTCGGATGCCATTTTCACGCTACTTAAGGATTTGATGATGATGACACTTCTTTAACTTTACTTGATACTGCTGCCGCTGGAAATTATTATAGCATTACAGCTGCACAGTCACATTTCTAAAAATTTCACATAACTATTTTTAATAGTAAAGATATCCTTTCCTGCAAAAGAGCGATTCTTTACTACTGAGAGTCTGACAAAACGCACAGGCGAACTCAACATTTTGCATCCCTTCAAATGAAAATATATTATGAATCCACAGACAATTCGTTTTTTACGCAATATATTAGTAGTAAAACAAGTATTTGATACCAAGCATACATGTGGTTTATAGTTATAGTCATTTTCACAGCATTCCCATATTATGTAGGCGTTTGACGGAGAACTCTCTTTTGTTGCGACATGCCTTATTGCCAAGGTATGGTAAGCAAGGGTGGTCCCGGCTTTTTATGTACTGTGGAATGTTGCTCTTGATTCAAGAAAAAATATGTGGTTTTCTTCTTCGGTAATAACACTATTAGTGAGCCGGTATCAAAGTAAAACGAAGAAGAATTTCATATATGTATTTGTCCATTCACTTAACTCATAGCCATAGCATTTATATAATATACGACCTAGCTGTATAATAGTGTATATCTTACACTAAACCACAAAACCTGTAAGGCACAATAATGGTGTACAGGATCCCTCTACCCAGAAAAATGATCATCTTTGTAAAAAGAAAAGTTAAAGAAGACAAAGTATAATCATGAAATATGTATATATATTACATACATGACACATAAGTGAAGAAGAATGAGCAAATCCTCCACAGTATTTCTTTATTTTCTTTTATCTTGGACCAATATATATTTTTTGCAAACTTAAAGGGGTATTCTTCCATTTTGTGAGACCTCCAAAAGAAAATAAATACATATAGGAACAAAACACCAAAAAACTTTTTTGGTGTATTTTTTGGGGAAAAAATCCATCTGACGGCGTGTGTTCATGATATACAATCCGGCGAATAATACATGCAATCAAATGGGTTGAATGAAAAAGTACAAAACACATTTATGTGCTTTTACTTTTTAGCTTTTATTCCGTAAAAATAACAACTTGCAATAGTAAGCAAACCAAAAAAATTCTCTTTGCTCCGGAAAAGGAAATAAATAACTCAACAGGAAGAGTGTATTCAGTGAAGAGAGAAAGAAAGCAAGCGTACTAGTGAATAAGAAAATGTACGGTTATTACTGCCACTCTGTGTTAGTCCTTCGGTTACGGAAAAGAAGAAATAACGTGTATATTATTATTCTTAACGAAAAGTTTACAGGAGAAGTAGAGAAGAAGTCCTGATGATTTATAACTTGACAGCGGCGACAACCTAAAAGAAACAGCGACGATAGATCAAAGAACAAAAAATCATGGAAATATTATCCGTGATGGTATAAAACAACCAAACAACACCATATTTCTCGAGGCCACCCGTATAAACCCGCTAGTGAAGCTTTCGATATACTAACCGAAACCGAAGAAAATTTTACTGGCGACTTACTAATGATGGTTTCTTATGTTTGCTGTCAAGCAAGTAATAATTTCTCTTTCTCTCTCTCTCTCAAAGTTTTTTAAGAAGCACCCACAATAGCACTTTAAAATTTAACAAAGAAGAGTGAGTAGTTATGTTTTTAGTAACTAGCAGCAAGCCTTTTACTAAATATATCAACGCCGCAGTAACCGCCTGTGGAGCATAAGTACGGGACATGCAGAAATGATAACATCGCCCAATATGTGTGGTTTACTATGAAGGAACGCGAGTGTTCTCAGCTTTATTTTTTTAAACAATGGAACTGTTTGCTTTTGAAAGTTTCAGTTGTATCTGTGAATGGCATATATTCATGTACTGTGCAAGTGGTGTCGTTGTTGTAGCTTCGTGCTTGTAAAAATACTTCCTAAAACGAAGAAAACTTTATTGTACTGCAAACCAGCATTCATCTATCGTACTATCGGCCTTAGGCCAACTCATGCATAACAAATGATAGTTTACAGGAACAAACTGAAAATTGCTGGAAATCATCTTAAGTGTCACCATCCATATTCCTTCAAGCAGCCAAATCAGGAAGAGTCGTAACTCAAATAGGCTTTACATACACATACACCCACTCGCTCGATTTTGTATCGTAATTCCAACCTGGCAAGCAACTATACAAAAGACATTGAAAAGAAAGAGTACGACTATTCGAAAATTCAAAAAGGCACGCATTCCAACAACTGTTATAAGCATTCCATACTCCATAAATGCAAGCAGAATATTCCAACCACCGCTACCTTCATATTTATGTGTTCTATGGAAAAATATGAAACTTAAATAATCTTGAGCAAAGAGACCATCGTAAATCAGCATATGGCATGTGGCCTGAAATTACTTTGGCTAGAAATACCTACTCTCTCTTTTCTCTCTCTCCTTTCGTTCTGTTTTGCTACTCTCCTCCTCTCTACACGCAAAGACTACTTTCTATATGACTTGTGTATTTTGCCAGGACCAGGAAAAAGATAGCGTGTACATATTATCATCATGCGTTATATATTTATGTGCATATATCCTATCATTTCTTCAGCTTGTATTAGTTTCGTTCCTAGCATCATCGTCATCACTTGTACACGTATAGAGGGCCGCGTAATTTTATGGCAGTCCGAAAGCATGCTGGCTGGATTGGATAGTGGAAGCATTTTCCAACAAACCTTGGTCGGTTTGTCACCATATTTCTTTCCCCAAGTTTGATATAAGCCTATCCGAATAATTTATTGAGCCAGGAGGAAAAAGCTGCTTCCCAACATGCAGAAGCACACACACACACACACATGCACATATACGAGTTTGCTATATTCTCCACCAACTCTGCTGCTATATTTATACCTACGCCAGGAGTACACGTACATACATACACTAGCGACAGCGTTTCATTTTTCTTTTTATTTGTAGTTTGAACCGTATTGTTCTTCTACTACATAGCTACGCGTACCAAGATATAGTCGCTAATACACCACTTTTTTCTCCGCTAAGTAAAAACACATGTATGTATATGTGGCCTGGCGTTTAATGTATGTAAGCAATATATAACATTTTGTGCCGTTCTCAATTGAGGGATTTCCTCAAGCGAGACATTCATCGCATCGATTCTTCTGAGAGAATCCACTCTCTGCGAATTTTCCATTAGTTCCATCTAAAAAGTTCCATGCTCAATAAGTCTTTGCTTCAGTTGTGCTTCGACACACAACGCTACTTACTCCCAGTTAGCACACCATGCCCCACTACTACTCCATATAGTATACTCGAATCCACGTCGCCACCATCTTTCCAAATATATCTTCATGCTTATTATTATATATAGGAATAAAAAACTCTTTTGAAAAGGTTCGACTATAATAAATAGTAGCACAAAACACATTTGCTGCTTTGCACGACGGTGTTCCCAACTAATATTCAATCCCACGCAAAGCTTCTTCGTTTTCTCACTCTCTCTCTCAATAGATAAATACATATGTAACTTTTTCCCCAGTTACACTACACTCTTACGGAACTGATATAGCCCCAGTCCTCCTCTTTTACCTCCTCCCCGTCTGTTGTCAAGAAATAAGAGGAAGAGCAAAGGTAATACATTCACGAGGGCAAGGTGATATACTACAGAAAATTCTATAAGGTTCTCTCTCTCTGAAAAAGTACGCAAGTTTCCCCGAAAGAAAAGGTGGCAGCCTTCCTTAAGTAAGCAGCGAGCGACATGAATAACGTGTGGAATACAACACACAATACGTAATATTATGAGGAGTGTAAGAAACTGAGAGGGAAGGAGACAGACCCCCTTTTTATTCGTCGTCCTCCTACTTACTTTCTTTTCTTCCTTAACTTCCTTTATTATCACGGCAAAAAGGAGAGAAAGAGAGAGAGAGAGAGAGAGAGAGAGGAGAGAGTGAAAGCTTGGAACTGGTTATTCCTTATTGCTTTCTGTCTTGTCTCTCCGTGTAGGCAACCTGAAATACGATTTTCTTCTCATAAATCTCCAGGAGGCATAACACCCGCCTAGACACTTACGGCCAGAAGGAGCATTGCAGACCCAGAGAGTAGTCCTCCCGTTTCTTTTACATATTTTTTGTAATATTCGATTGGAAGAGCGAGAGGGCCCTGGGTTATATATAAAGCAGGCAGTTATTTATAAGTGGCGAATGAAACCACTATGGCAAAAGAACGATAGGAAATACATAAAGTAAGAATGTCGAGCAAGGTATGCGTAGAAATATGTAATGTATCTTTCTACATACCCAGTCATATAAGCCTTTCTTGCCACTTTTAAATCTTCTCATTAATGCCAACGTACAGCATAACTTTGAAAGGAGGGTGGTTTTGGAAGGAGAGAATGCCAGAATCTGCTGGTTAAGCATAATTTCTCAGCAGCTCTCATAAGCTGTTTCGATTGTGTGTAGTAAAAATTACGTGTAAATTGGATGAGAGCAGCACATTTTCAGCCAGCGTGTGCATTTTTATTATTACTGGTATGATTAAGTTAACTAACGAGTAGTGAAGAGGAAAGGATTCTACGTATCTATACTGCAAACTTTTATAATAATAAACTTGATAAAAAAAATTGTGAACCAGTTTCCCCTACTGGATACATATACTATTATTACATGACAAAATGCGCCAGACAACATACGACTTCTTCAAAAACGTCAAACCAATCGATTGTCTAATAGTCAAAGTGTGTGCAAGTAGCCAGTAATTGTCTTTCTCTCATTTAATTAAGAACTACATGGATGGTTTCTTCCTCGTTAATTTTTCGAATATCTGCTTGGGGACGTTGTGATGATGGGCAAGTTAACAAGCAAAAATACGCTAGACTATTAGTATTGACACTTGTGACGTTCAATAAAAATGTTAACTATCCGCTATAATGCCGGTTATATTACCAAATCAGACAATGCCAATCAAATTCGTGCATAATACATTGTTCCCGGCGTGCAATTGCCCATTGGGGTAGGAGTTAGCTGTAGTAGTAGTAACAGCAGCACGTTAGTCAGTTACTATAATGAACCTCAGTTGCGAAGCTAATGAACACTAATAATTGTGTTGGCAATAACCATACAAGCTACAACGACTGCTGCAGTACACTGGTTAGTTGGCTGTGTCGTTTACTGGTAAGTAGCAGTAGTAGTAGTACTATTACCCCCAATGAATGAGAAGACGACAGAGACAAAAATGCAATATGGATAGGGTAACTGTCTGTCTTTAAGTGAATCATTTTCTGAAATCAAACAACTCATTTACTGGCTTATCGCCCTTCTTATCTTAACAACCATGTGCCCAACTGGCTTTGCTGCTTTCTTTCCTCATTATTTTTCCTTAAAAACTTCTGCATTTTCCTCGAGATCTTCATACGAGCTATGTTGTTTTGTTGCCCATCTCTAAATCTTGCCTGTTTATAAATATATACTGTGAAGAACAAATAAAACACACGCTAAGACGTGCATACCTCCGCAACATATTTTGTGAGTGAATGTGTGATAAAGGCTGGTAAACAATGGGAAGGCGCAACTAAAAAATAACTAGCTAGACAAAACTTCTCTAAATAAAGTTAGCACTTCTGTGTGTGCCCCATGCCCATTAGGTGTACAACCTAAGAAAAAATCGTGTTTTCAGGAACTACACAAAGAAGAAGGCATCTACTAATGAGTGATGAGATTATTTTGAACCATATGACGACGTGAGCTACCTTAAACTCACGTCAGTAGACAGATTTCTAATGTCTATTTCTTGTACCTACTTTGAAACTCTGTCTGTAACAATAATTGACACGCACACACATATCGCTGTGGCGTGAGAACCATACGGAGGGAAGAAGGTCTCTGCGACATACGCCTTTGCTGCTGATAATCTTAGATGATTATGATTATGAACTGCTGGTCTGTTCACAAGCTCCCTTTACCTCACAAACGAAATAGAAAACGCCGAAGCAAAAGTTACAAAAATATTACGCACATACGAAAAGGCAAAGCACATTAATGTATTTTCAAAGTTTTCTGTGAAGACGTTTTTGTATTTCAGCTGAATGGCAAAAACGAAACAATTCAAGTGTAATTTTTTGAGATGTCAACGTGTGTACATTTATTGTTGTCAGCCATGCGGAAAAATATTTATCATCGCTCTACTTACAAGTCTAAAATATACATGTAAGAAAGAAAAGAAATATTAACAGCGACATGTCTTAAAACAGTACTGGATATATATATGAGTGAGGTACAATGATTTCAAAATTGAAAATATTTTGTCCATTAGGTCCGTACAAAGCCCTACAATGATTTCCCTATAAAATAATACTAAAAATCAATAATCGCGTTTGATTATGCAGTGCCACTGTCCAAAATGTGTGATAAGTAAATGGTGAATGTTTTTAAAAATGATGTATGATACGCGTATAATAATATGTTTCATTATTTTTTATGAATGCTAAGGTGTTGTTCAGGCAAAAGAGGGCTTTCTTTAAAAGGAAACTAATATTATGGCATTGTTGTACATGAGGCTAATAGAATAACGAATTGTTGTCCATTCGTTTTATTTGCTTATGGTATGGTCGTTATAACCTACACACTTCATTTTCTACACACACACATGCCCATACATATTTCCATAAAATACGTATACTTAAGTATAGTTGATTGTTGAAAGTCAGGAGAACCCAACCCAAGGTCCAGCCCTCCTCACACTTATTCCCTTCAACTACTTTCTAAACCGCATCTCACCATCATTGACGTTACTGCCGTATAACCACCACCACTGCTTGCTCTCCAAGCTATCCTGCATTTTCTTATTTTTTACAAGGGAAAAGCAACACGTTGATTCAAATCTGCTATTATTATGAATGACGGACAGGTAATAAAATAAAATTTTATGAAGGTTGTAAAGTCAAGTTTTACTGGCTATTTGGGAGACATACGAACCCAGAAAACGAGCGGGTGGACGACTTTATGAACAAGTAAAAACATACATGGAAAAAGAGGGGCAAAATGTGCAGGCAGGAAAGCGAGAAGAGCAAAGAGTCCCACTCGCTTTGCCTTTTCTATCCACAAAAAGATTGAATCGACGACGAGGTCCCAGACCGTCTTTAGATTTTTTTGTGTTGAACGACGACGTAACAAGCTCTCAAGATCACTCTCACTGAATCTTTTTAACGTTGTTTTATACAAAAAACGTACGACGACAGCGGTGGTTCTCACCAACTCCTGCTGCTATTCGAAAGTGTAGCAAATTCGACACAAAATGCACAAGAACACTCCCGAAGCTGGAGGTATGTGTGTAATAATGTGTGTAGGTATGCTTGTACATTTTATATCACATCACTAAAAAAACTATTAAACTACGTAAGTAGAGGGAAGATGCAACAGTTCGACTGATTGTCAGTTTTTTTCATGAACTGATGCATGCTGTGGTAAAAGCTATATAAATGAGCAGGCAAGACAAAGAAAATAGGGAGCAATACGAAAAATCAGATCATTTAACCACCAATCGTATCATTGTGGTGATGCAATGACGTCGTCACTGCAGCATTCAAAATGCCACAACAGTTTAAGCAACACACACGGTTTACCATTTAAACGTGTACTTTGTACAATTTAATAATACATGCTTAAATGAACTTCCATTTCCTTTGATTGACTGGGTTGCCGTTTGTTTTGATGTTAGACAGACGTCCTCAAAGTGCTTGAGAGAATTTCAACTATCTTTAGTTTTTTTGAACAGTTTATTTAAAATCACGGCGTACGTAAACATGCTAATGCGTAAGCAAAATAGTTTACATTTTTCCTCAATTTTTTTTCGTGATAGGTAAGGACGGTATACAATGCAGTACAATGCGGTATACAATACAATGAAGGAATACAAAAATAAAACGTATACGTTGTAGAGACATCAGAATGCGTTTAACCTGTTCAACTAAAATGCTTAAAAATCCTTGGGATGTAATTTTTAATAAGTACATAATCAACTATATTAATACATACTTACGGGCAATTTGTAATTGAATATATAAAGCCATAAAATATTTGCTATTTTTGTGGAATGACAAAAGGTGTCGTCGTAATTACCGTTTAATCGCCTTTCCAGTACAGTAGTGTTATATAAATGAATGGATAAAGTGCATTTTGAAATATTGGCATGTTATAACAATTTTTCTCGAGAAATAAGTTTGTGATAACCTTTTTTCTGGGTTACTACAATATTCGTGCTTAAAGTGCAGATTACAGCGCGTTGTGTGTTACATATACTTTGATTGTATGCAAGATCTGCTGCATGTGCAAATGGGTCATTATTATTGCCATTATATTACAAGAATTGCAGTAATAACGGGGAAGAAAGTGGTTAAGTTTTCGTCATAGAATGCATTCTCCTGATTATTATTATCACTACTTTTCTCTGTGAATACACGCTCTTCTTCGTTGTCGTCGTCGCCGACGTCGTCCTCAACCCATAGTAGGGTAAATGTATGTATATTTGTATGGTACGCTACACATGAACTACGCTTGCAAGGAGTCAGTGTAGTGAGGAAATATTATTATTGCAGAATATGTGCGCGTAGAGTAGGACGGATATAGGAGTTTTCAGGATGAGAAAAGGAAAATCAGCCAAACTCTTGGGCCATTTTATACAAACGTTTATGTCAACTAACACTCATTAATTTCCTCCAAATAACCCCATTCACGTTTTACGGCCGTTCTAACTGCGGCTATTAGCTATGCCACTATTTGTACTTGCACACACACATACACACGCAGAGGCTTATTTTATAGCAATATATATGTATATATACACCGAGAGAGTTTCCACTCCTTTCCCTGCACCACGTCGCCCTTGTAATATCTTATTCTATCTTTTCGTGCGATAATATTATAACTATTAAATTGCACACCCGATGGTTGAATAGAGCAGTGGTGGTAGTAGTAGTGATTTTAGTGCTGCATACCACTATAATAACCACTAATATAATTCTGCATGTTGTACTTTTTCTTTTCAGTTGTAAAAGACCCATCCAGAGGGAAATATCGCAACCTTGACCTAATCCACAACAGTTTTATACATTTAGGTCTTTGCACCGATTATTACTGCTATTAGACAAAATCTTACGCACTCAAACTGCTGTATGTCCTGTAAATGACGTATTTTTGTGTGTCGCTATTTAAGTTGTGTGTAGGTCGACTACCCCATCTACAAAAACGATTGCAAGGCCTATTTGTCGTGTTCCTCCTACTTTGTCGGCCGTTTTGGCACTTTACCTAGTGCAATTGCAATAACGGCGGCTATTATTGCTAGTAAATGGTTCATATAATACAATTTTGATGTTTCCCCTTATGTCTCTCTCTCTCTCTGCCCGGCATCTCCCTGCCTGTTTTCTTCTCGGCTGTGTAACTGCAATAAAAACAAACTCATGCATTCACTTTTGACTTTACTTGCAGAAGTGAAAGTAAAAGGAGCATCTGGGTCCTGTAATATCACAATGGTAATAAAGATGCAATCATGAAACGGTCGTTGACTATCAATAATTTACCTATTTTTCATTACAGTGCAAGTCGACGCAACGTTCCAATTGCCCCGAATTCGTATTAGAATTAAGAAGAGGAGTCTTATTATCGTACATGCCCCGAATTCGCATTAGAATTAAGAAGAGGAGTCTTATAATCGTACCGTTACCGCACTCTACAAATCTAATCGCCGGTCTATAGTTTCAGTTGATTAAAGTTACTGAGCAAATAAGTTTGTCAACTTAATTTTGTAATTATAAATGCAAATGCCAGTTTCTCTGTGCTACTTAGTTGAAATGAGCTGAAAAAAATGTTCATGATAGAATGTAGCGACAAAGAAACAGTATCGAGAACGACAATCGAACAATCCTTTTACTTTTTTGCAACCAAAAATTGTTTAGTTTAGTTCACTATTTGCTACTATTAAATGGATTACCGGATCTTTTTCTTAAGTACAGATTTAATTTAAATTTCGTGTCATCCAATTCCGCTTCGGAAGGGAACTGCAATCTACAGCAGTGCATATATTAGCATACAGATTGGTAATTTGGTGCGGAGGAATTGTACATTTACCTCGTAACAAAAACCAATCAGAAATAAATTCTTGGGATAAAAACGCAATTTACTCCTTCCTATATAGTCTGCACTACTTTCTGTTGGTTTAACATCAGTTGTTCTCATTTAGCATGATAATGAACTGTTTTATATTAAAAATACTACCACGTAAAATTGTATGGGTTGTGTACACTTTCCAGGCAGTTAATCAACCACTTAAGATACCACTAACGAGAAGTTTTATAGGCGACTGCATAATATACATATAAAATTTTATTAAGTCAATAGAAATATCTGTGAGGTTTGTTAGTACAAAAAATAATAGAAAATGGCACCTCGAGATCTACTAATTGAAACAAAGCGTGGTAAGAAGAATGGCATGCTCAAAGGGTATACAGAAAAAAATGACGACCATGTTCTTTCATCCAAAAAATTTCACATAAATACAATAATGTGTATCTGATCATCCCGGCATACGCATTTATTTCAATCGCAGTTACACATCAACATTAAAAACAATGGCTCTTGTATATTTTCTTTATTGTCTTGATAGACTTTTTTAAGTAGAGGAAGCTCGTTTTATGAACCACCTTTCTTTTTTTCCACGGTAGAAACTGTGTGGCGGCTCTCCCCCAGCAAAATCCGGACCATCATCATGGGTTCTTCTTGTCATGTTGCCTCCACCTGAGCAACAACATTATTATCAACAAGATGATTGTTTATGAAAATGGGACAGCAAAATAAAATGGAGGGGTGGTGGTAAAGGTGGTATTAAAGAAACATGGGTGCTATAAGATTCCATCAAGTAAAAATATACTGGAAGTGGTCATCTTGTTGCTGGGGATGATGATGATGTGATGACGACTCAAATGTAGTAGCAGCAGCAGCAGCAGCTGAAGAAACGATGAAGATATTGAAGATAGACACAAAAAATAAATTGAATATCCTGAAAGAAGTTTACCAACACCAGCATGCCACCACCAAATGATTTCAACAGGCTTTTCAACAGAAGAGGATCCACTTTTGTAAAGTGAGTTGCTTTAGCGTGTTATTCCGTCTTTTTATTTTTATTTCATTAAATGGTCATCATTTTCTTTTTTTCATGATATGAAGATGATGTTGATCACCGCAACCATTATCAAGTTTTTTTTTCATTCCGCTCTCTCATTTCGTACAAGCTTGGGTGCATACTGCATAATATGCTATTGCTCTATTCTCTCATCATTGTAAAGTCGACGTAAAAGAAGACGTGCAATAATCATAAAAAAGATCCAGGAGCACTGGTGGTGGTGGTGGTAGAAACACTTACTGGAGTAGTTGCAGAAGCTGAAGCACAAAGACTGTTTCTGTATAAATATGTATGTAACTCATTTTGTATACCCGAGTACCTCTCCTTAGATAGAAGAAGAAAATATATAGTTGGTCGGCTTATTTTTAAGAAAACAATCTTGTTGAAAACGAATAATGTATGAATATTGCTGCTTTTTTGTTGTATGTGTATTTTTCTTATTCACAGGATCACAGCAACAACAACAGCAGCACAACCGGCAGCAGTGCACTCTGTTTGTGTTAGCGGAGAGAAGTATATAGTGAGCGAGTGGCTCTATAGAAGTTGCAGTAGTAGTGGTGTATTATGTGTGTGTGTGTGTGTGTAGCGCAGAATAATCTATGGCTTTAGCAAAGATTAAGTTATTTAAGTTGTTATACTGGATCGTAAACTTTAATGTTGACATTTATGCCCGCCGAAATTACATACGTGCACTCAACATGATAGCAAGATTAAGTTATTTAAGTTGTTATACTGGATCGTAAACTTTAATGTTGACATTTATGCCCGCCGAAATTACATACGTGCACTCAACATGCATTCTTAAAATCCAAGAGAGGGTTTTGTGTGAGCCTGTGTGTCTGTATAGGTAGGCAAATAAATAGCTGCGCGTATATCAAATCATAATAATAATGATATTTATGTATGTACATGCCTAATATACAATATTCTGTTCTTACCAAGAGGTACTCTTTTTACTCAACATTATTACAGTTCGTTTGACTCCACGTTTTCTGTATTTTTTCTATTATACTTGATAGAAAACACATGTGGTCATAACATCTCCATTAACAAGTTTGTAAGAATATATACATTTACATGCAAATTTCATGATAAAGAAATAACGATATTCTCAGGTTTCTCAAAAAGAAAAAAAAGCCTTTTTCTGCATGCGATTATACACCACTGAAGCAAAAGAGCGTCAAGCTGTTTCCTCTATTATATTAGGGGGCTAACCATCACCAACATAATCAGAAGACAAGCAGATAAAATTATTAAACTGTTATGTATGCATAATAATATTAATAACCATAATATTACAACAAGTATCCAACAAGGTTGTGTGAATAGCGTCGTGATCACAGTGATGATGATGATGAACACATCAAAAACACCAATAATAAGACAAGTCTATAATGTTTTTTCTCGACAGGATTATCCCTACTTAAGGTAGTAGTGATTTTTATTGCGGTGTTATTTCTATTTGGCGTGTTTTATACGACTATTTTGTAGGGATCGATCATGATAACATGATAAGACAAACACGTATTAGCAAGACGAGAGGCTTTATATACTGTTGTTATCAGTTTGGTTGGTTGAACTTTGTGAACTTATTACTTTTACACTGATAGCTCACCATTTTTAGGGTACAGAACTGTGAGAGAAGGGAAGTATGCCACAGAAATGAATAGAATGTTGAGTGTTCGTGAATGGGTTCTCGGCAATAGTTTCATTATTATTACTTTTTTATGTTAGTTTAAGAGCAAGTGGCAGAATATATTTAATCATCATTATTGTATGAGTCTGCCTTCACCTTACTGAAAATTATCATAATATGCTCAACACAACATTTTTCTTCTACATGGTAGAGTGAGAGTGTGTTTGCATTTTCTTTTCCTTTTCGATATCTTAACCTTACTCACTGTACAGTATTGAAGACTGGATTGATTGCAAAATTTGTCAACATATTATCTGACTGATTTGTTTTTCGTTAGGGAATTATTCTACCTTCTGAGTAAAAAGCAAGCATCCGTGTATTTCATAACGAAATATTTCGATCTAATCAAAATGTAATTTTCTGGTTCATTGAAAAATAGGTACATTGGCGTATACACTACAATGTCCATACTAGTTTATAATGTTTTCATTGACATTATAGCAATTCTATGAGATGGCTTCAAATCAAATCTTTGAGATGTTGGTTAAATAAAGGTTATCGTATAAAATACAGTCACGTATCAATAAGTATTTTACAAAATAGTGTAATTAAGAATATTGGCATAAATTGTTGATTTCGTTGTACAAATGCAAAAACAAGCTGTGATTGTATTTCAGGAAAAAATTGGAGCTCACTGTCCAAAATAGTGTATCCAGTTACAAACGCAGGACGCGTTGATTTTTTTCGTGCAGGCTGTGAAGGACAGAGGTAGGTTTACACTTGCCGGGGTTTAGTATGGTCGTGCGTAGTTGAATGTAGGTTCAACAATAACAAATAAATGGGGTTTTATTGCGGATGGAAATGCAAACGTATAGGAAGTGTGTGTGTATGTTAAGGTTAAAATGTAGATTATAGAGTCGTTTACGCAAAATGCCTGGTTTATGGGGTCGTAAAAATTATTTTACGAGCCGTTTTGCCATTTTCACTTGTTACTTCACCACTTTAGTACATGCTTTTTTTTACAATAAACGAAAAAGGCAGACAAGTTAGATGGAAGGATAGAATTAGAAAACACAGTGAATGAGTGAACTGAACAGTCATGATGATAGTAATGGCGATACGATGCGATATGGTTTACTACTGCCTTACCACCACAGTGTTTTCCTGCCGTGGTAGACTCGAATGGAGCGTGAAAACAATGTTCACGTACAAAATCGGGGCCAGATGATAAGTGGCAAGGGAAAAAAATTGGTGCGTTTAGCAACTGTCGATTATCCGACGAGTTTGTGGATGTTGCTTGTGAAGGGAAATTTTTTCCACTTGTTTGAGTAAATACAAGGCAACGATTATTGGGAAAAGTTTTCGAGTAAAGTATCATATGTGTAGCTATTTTTATGAATCATTGTAACTTATTTATTACACATTACACAAACCATTTCAACGATGTGAATACCCGTTTTTAGTGGAGGTAACTCAAAAAATGGAACGTGTACTAAGGAGAATGAATGTACGAATAGATGGATCAATAAACATATTACTATTACCATCGTTGTCAGTTCATTGTATCATGTACTATTTGCGTGCTTTCGTTTAAATTGTGGTAGAAAATTATAGCTCTTTTGTTCTAAAATCCATTTTGTGACTTTTTTGAAAAGTTCATACCGGAGGGCCGAATTTATAAAAACTGAAAATATTCTTACCATTTTTTTCACATGATTGCAAACCACAAAGAGAGCCGGAGTTGTTACAAAGGTACTAAACATGTCTACAAACCTACGATTCCACACCTTATAATACTATTATCACATTCTTTTAAGCTGTCGGAAAATCAAGACATAAAATAATCGCATGTGCGATTCTGTAGTCATAAATGTCACGTTCACGCATAAAAACACAGGAAGCCTTCCTTCATATTTTGCTGACATTTTCCCGACCGCTTTACATCGCATTGTTCTATTTACCTTATGTATGTGTGTGTAGACATGACTTATGTGAGTCTGTAATAATATGTGTATCCTCTCCAACGTTTTCTGAGTTATACGCAGACGGCTGGTATAAACACATATTTTAGAGACGAAAGGTAAAACTCTATCGTTAACTTGAGGGATGAGCGAACTGACAGACAGACAAGTTATTGCAACATGCCCCGCGCTTCTAGCACTCTACCTCCACACACGCGAGGGATGTACAGAAAATTCCTATGTCTGCCCATCGGAGTTTTGCACGAATTATTATCATACTGTTATTATTATCCCTGCAAATTATGCAAAATCCGTGACTTACCAATGGCAAGCTGGACCGGTCGATGTCATAATTGTAGTGTGCAGGTATTGTGATATGTATGCGCGATCAAACGGTTCTCCTAGTCATATCTCTGCAACTGGTTTCAGAATGAATGGGAGAAAGCATCGAACAAAGTCAAATTATATAGGAAATACAAAAAAAATCCTGAGTGTGAATGTGTCAAAATGCCCCGGAGTCCACAAAATGCTTTAGCCCTCTTCCAATGCAATTGTAACTGTCAATATTGTGTTATACCTCCAACAGAAAATTCCTTGTCTCGGTGAATCATACCGACAGTACCAGCAATAAAAATGGAGAGTCGAGTAGTTAGTAAATGACAGATACGACAACAAGATAGTTGTAAAGAAAAAGTACAGTGTAAGTTACGAGACATTTTCAATAGCTGAAACAACAACAAAACACAAAATGTGTGCTGCAGTAGCTTTTCATTCATGTGCACTAATCCTTTAAATGACTATTAGTTCTCAAGTACATATTGTATTTGTTGGTACGTGCACTTGCATAGTATTTGGAAAACAAGAAAATTTACCAGAAACAACGTGTAAAAATAGATAAACAAAAAATAAAAACAAATTATTTTTGAAATATCCGCGTGCATGCCCTTTACTCATTTTGTGGGGATGGGCTACTAGATCGTACTTATTATTAGACATAAACCATTTTCAACGAGAAAGAAGGGAAAAGGGGAAAGAGAAATTGTAGGGTGGCATGGCATGGTGTTAAAATAGTAATTCACTATTTGTCTTAAGACAAACCCACATCTTCACCAAACTCTCGCTGGCTGGCTACTACACAGCACGCGTACATTACATACATGTACCACACAAGAATTTATTAACTTTAAATTCATTCATCAGGACGCACAGTTTATTTTTAACACTTTAAAAGATGCAGTAAATGGTTTTTGAGTAGGAACGGAATAACATATTATATGTGTGCTCCGACACCTAAAGATAGCAGGGTAAAATACGTGAGCAACTAGCAAAAAAAACCCTGAAAATATTACTTTTTCTGCTGCAGACTAAAAAGTCCCTCTCGTTACAGTTCTCAATTTATGGCTTACAATTAAAAAGGGTGGAAATGCTCTCAACTCTGGTCCACGTGCTTCTTTTGACATTTCTGAGACTAATGCGTGTCTAACATGCTTGAAAACAAAAATAATAATTTATTATGATTATATTTAACTAAATAACTCAAGACGAAAGAAGCAGAAGAATAAGAAAGGAAGGGAACACAAAATTTTGGAATCGCAACCCCCATCATGTGTGTATGTGTATGTGTGGGTATATTGTATTTATAAGTGGCTTGATACACGTTTACGTAGATTTATGACTTTTACAGTTTGCGTAAATTTGGACGTTTTACCAAAAATATAGACCTGTGTGAGATATTAGTTCCTTCCATTTATAGTGGACGAGGCTAATTACAACGTTGTTATTTTTGCAGCAATTAGTCGCTCAATCGTTATAACTTGTATAAACATCTAAACGAGTCTTAAAGGTTGCAATTTGGATGGCAAGTTATTGTCAACGATTACTTTTCAAATCGACAGAATTTTCACTCACACCTTACAATATTATGCAGATAACTATAACCATGTTATGCCGTATGTGAATTTCGTTTAAAATAACTACGTGACGCTGAACGTGTGTACATTGTACTGGAGATTCTACACAAAAATAGCTGTAGTGTGGTACCCATACTGACTGCCTGTATGGGAGTGTTCCGCGCATCAGGATTGTAATCATTAAAATTATTTGGATTCTATGGTGGATTTTGATCGTTAAACCTGTAAGGCTATGAGGAGTAATGCACTTGGTGTTACAACTCAAATGCATTTTACAGTGTCTGCATTGTCGTCGTCAGACGACGTGGTTGCTTAAAGAGAGTAAGCAAGCTAATTCATCAAAATTAAACCGAGACAACTCAACCTTAATGATAAATATCTAACAAAACCCCAATTATAATAGAATGAATTATGATCATAAATCAAAACCTGACTGTGTGCAATCTTCGTCGTCGTCGTTGTTGTTATAGTGGTGGTGGTGGCGGTGACTGGGCACATACGCGAGGAGGAATGTCATGTGCTGTATACAAGACAGTAGAGAGAGAGACGGAAAAATATGTATTTTTTCTATGATGTATTTCTTCATTTTCTAATACTTTTACTTAATTTTTGGTTGTTTTCATGCTGCTACGCTTGTTTTATTGGGATGATTCATCATCATCTTTATACAAAATATGCTGGCGAGCTCGTCTGTTGATTCCTTTATTGCAAATGGGAAAAAAATTTCCCTTATGATCATCAAAAAAGAAACCCACGCTGTTTAGATTATATTACGGATTCCACCCGTTTGTACATTTTTACAAAAAAAATATCACCCCATGTTGTCATTCCTTGTTATGCCATTGTAAACTGGCTAGAGTTAACTGAAAAATAACCCTTTATGTGAGAGTACGTGTATGCTGGTTGGTGTTGCGGCATTTTCACAAGCAAGCGTTTATTTTCCCCGTAAACAAAAGCACTTGATCATTTTGTCATCATTTTCATCATCATTTAAAATGACGATCATGAACTCTGATTCGTTTTACTCAGGCACCATTGAGAATCCTAATCAAAAGGAAATCTTTGCAATTTAGTGATGTATTAGGGAAAATACCAGGCACCTGGTCCAACCTGCCTTTACGTACAGCCCTTTGTACGTTTGCATTATGTCATACTAAATACAGATACGCAGTCAGAGAAGTAGCGAATGAATAAAGGCGAGTGGTAGACACAACAAAAATATATATCCGTTCGATTATACTTGTTATGAGCTGCCATTTTGTTTATATTGTATTTTAGCCCTGCCTTGGCCTAACAGTACACAGACGAAATTCTACGGTAAACCGATGTTCTCATAAATCCTCAGGGAAAATCATAAATTACAATGGAATTATGACTTCAGCTTAGCAGATAGCTTATCTTGAGAGAGGAAAGAATTCACATTGGTAAAAACTACGTAAGTATTGTTCACACACCGTATAGATATATCCACCGTCGGTGTTCTGGATTGTGTACACCAGTTCAAGTAGGAAATGTCGTCTGAGGAACTTGACTACATATTTTGATCATGTTTTGTGGTTCTTTACAAAAAGCTATATGTTATCCATCTTAGACTCTTCATACAGCTTTCTGATTTTGTTTTCCATAAAAAATACGCTGGTTTCATCAACCAATTTGCAAGAGTTTAAAAAAAACAATCAGCCTCCTTCAGTAGTATGCAGCAGTGTACAGTGTTTTAATACAACTTGCGTTGACAAAAGAAGTCAGGAGAAAAATAACAGCCATTAAATTGTTTGCTTTTTGGAGCAACGAGCGACCAAGAGATTTGCTGATACAGCAAGTTTCCTTGTTCAAGAAAAAAAGAATATAATAATATATGTGCGAGAGGATATATTTATATAGCCTTTGAGTGAAGTTCATGCATGACTGCTAATATGACATTCCATCATCATCACTCTCAGTATGTCGACGTCGTTGTCGCGGTTGTCCTCTACCACACAAATCATATCACAAAAATTGTACTAACCTACGAGACAAGTATTTTCTACTATTGATCAGCATGTTTCTTTTACTATATCGCACCATACGTCTTCGATTGCCTATCTACACGACATTGGCATGCTTGCTTGAAAGACACGTAAGGTACATTTTTACCGCACAAAAAGTCCATTTATCTAACAAATAATTTGTAATGTGAAGAATAAAAACCATGAGTCGGCACTAACTACCTTTGAAGAGAAGAAGGATAGATTGGGATCGAATGACGGAACATTCTCTCCGTGTATGACATACTGCTCAACAAAGTCGCATCACTCCATACTCCACATCGACTGCATTATTATATGATACTTTGTGTGTAATTTTATTACGAAATAGCTGCTGGAGAACGGATAAGATTGTTATGGTCATAGTGGTGGAATTTTGCTACATCGCAACGTTTTCTAATGCACAAGGGAGCAAAAATAAATAATGGTGTAGTTGTAAACTGAACGGGAGACTCCAATAATAACTAATTTCTTTTGTCCTCAAGGGTTTGAATACTGAATACAACGGCGCATTTGTATTATTAGCTTGTTTGAACCCAATACATGAGGGGCTTAAGCACGAAATGTGTAATCTCGTCGTACTCTACCGGTTATAACGAATGATTGCACTTAAATTTATCTTTTTCGTGATTCCTTTTGTATTCCTGCGGTTAAGACTGTGTGATAAGGTGTCAGAATATTAATTATCGTAATTATTATTATCATGAAATTGATACCGAGCATCACCGCTACTGTGATAGCGGTAAACAACGAAGGGTTGTTATTGTGTATAAACAACTTGATTTATTCCCGTATTTTATGTGATCTAAGATGACCCAAAGCTATCTGCTTACGACTCTAGCGCCCAATATAAACGCTTCTGTAAATGCGACTGTTGTTACTGACCGATAACTCCTTTCAACGTTTCCCTCGTCCCTTCTTCTCCCTACATAATCTGTTCATGCCCTCCTGACTACACAAAGAAAAGTGCCCTCTGTTATGGCACCACAGTGAAAATTGGTTTTCATGGTCTCTGTAGTAGTACGCACCGATTTGATTTGACTACAAATTTTCAACTCGTAAATATCCTTGTTACTGTCAGTTGGTTCATTTTCTCATCATAACTTATACCGCAGTGCTTTGTTCTCCGTAGATAAAATCTGATGGTTCGTGCTCTGATTTTCTAAATTAGCCCGGAAGAGAACACGTAAACCTTTCCTTTTGCTAACCTTTCTCTTTTCCTTCGCCGTCGTTAACATAAACATACCAACTCTCTCTCTCTCTCTCTCTCTCTTTCTCTCCATTGCATTGACACTTTTACACCGGGAAAAGACCATTGCTTAGACTTTTCTTGCCGCTCTCCTTATTTTCCCCCATTTTAAGTGCATTGCACCACCGTACAAAGTGAGAAAGCAAAATGTGGTTCATTCATGCCAGAAATTTTGAGTACCTCATGTTGACTCATTTGGTATATTAAGCAAAACGTTCCCTTTTTTCATACAGAAGCCTGTTTACCCGCAAAATTGTTTAGGTACAAATACGAGTAGCAAAGTGAAAAAAAGTACATTGTACAGTTATTTTAGCTGGAATAAAGATGTGTTTGAGAAACCTCAAGTACCGTACTTTGTGGCTGTCGCCGCTCACTGGATCACAGCATTTTATGTATGTACCACTCAGTTTTGTTGCTCTCTCTCTCCCCGGCTCCCTCCCTTTCTTTTGCTCGCACGAGCAAGAAGAGGATCATGTTACGGGACCATAGGGCACAACTACACAGTACATAAAAATACTCAACAGGAATTATCAGCAGCCATAACTTTAACTTTTCACATAACTTTTGCGGGCTCTTTTTTTCTAAAAGCTGCATGTTCCTTCACAAAACACCGCCAACAAGACTCGTACACAGATACACATACACACACATGTATGTTTTAGTGCAATGTAAAGTGAGTTTATGCCTTGTTTTGAATCAGGAATACACACATGTTGTCTTTATATTTTTCCACCATGTGCTCTAATGCTCCTGGGTTGTTGACACCCTTATTTTTATGCATTTTCCTCAGTTTTTCTTCTTCCACAAAGTCTTTTCCTACGGCGGCTGCCTGATTTCACGACAGTAATAGCTGTCACAATAAATGAAATCATGTCAAACAAATTTTTTTGCTCAAGTGATCACAAAGTATTCCGGAACAAGAACTATTTATTTAACATGATCATATGCTTCCGTAAATCTTTTGATGAGCATCAAACTACTCTGATAAAAAGTTTGATTGATTGACTATATAATAATGCCAGCAAAATGGACAAAAAATGTATGCCGCTGCTAGTGCTAGAAAAGCTGAAGGAGAAAATGAATGAATTTGTTATCAAATCACGTATACTTCCTTACCTTATAAGTTGGCGACGTCTTGCCGATCTTCTCAAAGAGATCAGGAGCAGTAGGGAATTCTATACTGTCATACGGTAAATATGAGTACAAAAAAGTTTTTCTTCTCTTTTTCTCTTTCACAGCAGTGTGCATAAATAAAATGCTGACACTGCTGACTCAACAACATGCACCAGTTCACATAATATGTAATGCTTGATACTTTTCACTTGTTCCATATTGTTCACCAACTCTTTTGACAGTTGTTGAAACTGAAACTTTTTTTCTCAACACTCAGATTTTATTTCTTTCTTTCTGATGCTTTACAGTTGTTTGCCACGCACAGGCATTAACACGGAAAAAAACGTGTGTCACAGTCAACCAGTGAGATTTTTTGGCGAAGAAAAAAAATACCCAAAAAACAAAACGTTTCAGTGTGCTTCTCTTTTTCTTTTATCCGGTATCGTTCTTTCTTTGTTCAGCAGCTGATCTTCCTCCGGGTGAAGAGATTTGTCTGTGCGGATGACTCTCTGGTGATGTGATGATGCTTGCTTTCTTTTTTTTACGTTGTGGATGAAACAATGTGACGTATGTCGTTGTGAGGATGCTGTTGTGTGCTTTGTTTCCAAAAGGAAGTGAACTGATAAAGACTGCCTTGATTTTTGTGTCTTTTCTTTTTGCTCTATTTTTTAAAACTTTTTCTTTTCAAGGTAAAAGTGTTTACATATTTGAGTATGAAAAGAAATTATCGCCGAATATTTTGTATTCCTTGTGTCTGACTGACTGTGTGAGATACAAAAGCTGATTTAATAAATGAAAAGAAAATTTTTACGATCTCTTTTTGAAAAAAAGGAGAGTAGCAAGAGGGTTGGGATTACAAAAAAGGTTGGAAGTCTCAACAATGCCACCTCTCAAAGCAAAGAGAGTGATGTGACGATGATGGTCAAATAGGATTTGAGAGGAAAAGTGTGGCAAGCAGGTAGTGTTGACGATGGTTCTTCCTATTAACCAAAGTTGGTTTTTAAGAGGGCTCCTCTCAACTTGCCCTGTGACAATGATAGGAATGACAAATGCTACAGAGTGCACTGATATCTTTCAATGTTTCTGCTGTTGTCGTCGTCGTAATGATTGCTATACAGTACAAAAATTTTATTCAAAAGGGACAGTTCTTCTTCATGAGACCGGGACAAGCTTGCATGCATATTATGCAATGTTGGAAAATAAAAAAGGTATAAAATGTATTAACAACGGTGATGTCTCTTGTTCAGAAGTGTAGGTAAGGAAAAGGTAAGAGCAATAATTGAAGATAATGTGTGGCTAAGATGATGATAATAATGCTTCTTCAAATTCTCTGTGTGTGTGTCTCTCTCTCCTTAAAACGATGATGATGAGGTAACGTCTTTTACAAAAGTGAGTTGTGGTGGTGGTGAGACGAACAGTAGTTTATGGTGTTGGTGATAATAATGGCCCCAAAAAAAGGATCACCATCCAGCTAGACTACTTGCTTTTTGTGAGAGACACAACAGCAGACCTGGCAAATGCAATGCCGTACGGCAAGCATGCTTTACATACCTATCGTAAAGAAGTTTGTTGAGTTAGATGGGATGAAGCAGGCAAGTTTTTAGTATAGAAACACAACGCAGAAACGTTGTATATTATTCCTAATGTAATGGTTCTCTGGTAATAGAAGTAATAGTAAAATATCTGAGAACAGGAGAGAGAGAGAGAGAGAGAGAGAGAGAGGGTATGTGTATGCAATGTGTACGGATACATATCATTATTATTAGTAGTATTTTATACACGTTTCTTTACTGGCTTTTTGGAAAACGAGAATAAGCACACAGGCATCCTTATAAACTTGATTCTCTCACATTGTGTATTTTACACACAACATACAATATACGAGCAATGAAAATAATATGCCTTAAATTGAAAGCATATAATATGTAATAGCTTGAAGAATAAACCTGAATGAATGTTAGGGATGGGGAAAACTAAAAAAGAAGGCATGAAAAGAGAACCAGAGCCACCACCACCACCACCGTCAGCACTACCAACATCAGTTTCGTATCATCATATAGGTAGCCGTATAGTTTATGTGTTTGGTTTGGTTATGGAAGCGAAAGCCTTTGTCAATTCGGAGGAGAGAAAAAAGGCTGTTTAATGTTAAGGGCTGCTGCTGCTGCATTTGGTTTTGGTAGCTGTGTAGCCGTAGCACTTGTGTATATGTGTACGTACAACGTACAATGTCGTCGTCGTCGTCACATATTATATTACCTACTTACTTTACTTTGCGTTTTGTATTGTAGCCTTTCAGTTGTTCTCCAAATGTGTAAGTTACGACGCGCGGCAGAATCAGTCGGATATGGAGGAGAGCTGCTGCTTGCTGCTGCCACCACCACCACCACTCTGGTCTTTGGTAGCTTATAGTGTGGCTGTACACATGTAGCACCAAAGTATAATAGCGTGCTCCTCTTCTTCTTTTTTCGTCTTTCTTCTTCTCGTTGTGAAACAGCAGCAGTTGGCTGCAAATAACCACTTTAGATCAGTCAGGCCCACAAAACCAAAAGCAAGAGCTATGAGCCTGCCCACCTACAGTATGTTAATACATACAATAAAGCAAGGCAGCATCAGATTCTGTGAATTACGATTACACAACGTTGACGAAAAGGAAAAAAGAAAAGGCTTCCCTTGCGCGTCTTGACTGTCTTGAAAAAAAGGAGCAGGAGCGGAATGATATGGCATGGCTGCTTCGTAATAAAACAAGCAAAGGCAGTGTATAAATCTCCAATGTTGCATCCAAACTTCCAACAATTTTTCAATGCTTTATGTTCATGTTTTATATCAAAATTGAGTAAGCCTCCTCCGCCGCCACCTTCTTCATCATGAAACTAGGCAGCCGTAGTTGTAGTAGCAGTCAGAGTAGTAAAGCATTTTCCTCCTATTACTTTTTTGTGTGGAAGATCGGGAGTACAGAAAACTCATCCTTTTTTTGCTCAATCCAACTTGCCATTCCTTACGAGACGCACATAAAGCATTTCAAATTCACGGTGCATCTGGGGTGATGATGATCACCATTTCTAACACCAAAGCAGCCAACAGCAATATTATTACGTGCATTTTTAAGAAAATTGTATAGCAAAGTTCATTTTGTGTTTTATAGGGACCAAGGTACATGCAAGCAAGATCTCATCATCAACCATCTTCTTTCAATCCATCCAACTTCCCTCTTCACTTTGTTGTGTTGTCGTCAACGTCATGATGATGATGATGATAACTCTTCCATGAACCGTGCATCCATTATTACTTGATACGTAAAGTAGGTATTTACTCGTATAGAATTGTATCTAGCAAGATGTGATAAAACACGCGATGAGAATAGGCTGGATGGAGCTTGCTATGACTTTTTGCCATCTATAAACACGCCATAAATATGTAACAAAAACCGATGTAACGTGTGGGTAACTGTATCCAGGATCAAATGACAGTGCCAATACTTTTGGTGTAAATTATTTGATGAAACTGGATATTATCGCGGTAACATTACACCATAGGCGAAAATACAACACTTGGCAATCAGTAGGGGTTGAAATTTTTTAAATTACTTTTAGACGACCAAAAATTGATTTTGACGAATAACATCATGCTCTAAAATTAGCAAAGAAAAAGCTGCAGTTGACTCATATGGGGAAATTGGTGCTAAAGGTGCTTCAAATTGTAAGATAAGTGGTTAAAACTTTAATGAATGGTTTTATTGATAAAAAAGGTAGCATTAGTTAGTTATATCGAAATAAGATTAAAACGTTATGATGTATGGCTGTTAGTCAAGTCGTTGGTTGTTTATTACAAAAATAACAAAATAAACGTCTTTCTTTATACTAGTCGCTTCTTTTGAGTCTTATCAAGGTCGCCTCATTAAATTTTCCCACAAATCCGATCAAGTTATACCTATTTAGTTCATTCATATTATTTCCTATGCAAGCATTTTGATAGCGTAGTATATTGCGATGGTATATCCACCCCTCTTGACAGTACGGCTACCTATAAGACGATTTATTTTATTTTATGTAATGCAACTCTGTTTTTATCCTGGCTGTCCTTATAAAACCCACAAGGTAGGTGGCCATTATCTAAAACACGTCATAATTCTTGGCATTGAGCAGCAGTGAGTGCACACAGCTTTATGACCAGTTTGTACAGATACGATAAAGAGCAAAACTTAAAAAGCCGGTGTATAATGGTGATTATACTATCAAATTACTTTACAACTCCACATCTTATATAGGTGGTTAAAATTCTAGACGTACGACGTGTCAGACGATATAAACACGCAATAAAGCTGGACAAACATACATACATACTCGTATTATTCGTACCAAAGTTGGTGGAAAATTCACATTTGATTAAATAATGACCTTGTCACGAAACAATGCGGTGAAACAGTCGACATGGCAGAAACTGCAAACTTCCTGTCTTATTAAAGCAACAAATGTAGCAAAATCTAAAGGCATTGCTACATTTAGCTGGAGCTTGTTTTTGCAGGGAGGGAGTTGTAGGAGAACAACATGGAATATTTAAGTTTTCATCAAACAGCTAATTAAGGATATGTACCTTTTGTTATTTAAAGATTCATTCGCATACATGCATTCTTACCTTATGTTTGTCATATAATGTATGAGATACACACAACAAAAGACGTTATTATATCAAGCTCATTTCACACAGCATATTTTGCACAAATTGAAGTATATCATTTTTCCTTATGTAAGTTAACATCCATCAGTTATAACTTTACTGTTGTAAAGTGACCGGTAAATAAACGGTAATGGACCTTGGCGTAAAGTATGCGTTTATTTTCACACTTAAAACTTCCTTAATGGCGACTTCTCCGCCCCTTTATTTACTTTTAGTGGCTTATTAATGGGCAGTAAGTACCTACCAACCAGATACAAGCTTGCAGTCTTTAAGAGTTTAAATGAAGCTTTGAATGTTTGATCTGACGCACGTTTGTCTATATGACCAAGTAAGCATGAAAACGTATTATTGAGAAAGTAACAAGACAAACAAAAAGGAATATAAGTTATTACGTTGTAATTGCCAAAAAAAACATGTGAGAGTGAACTAGACACAATTAAATTTTACACCACTTTATCTCATAATCTGTTCCGTTTCCAGTTTTTTTTGCGCTTACTGTAAGTTTTCTTTCTTATATAAAAAAAACTAATAAACTGTAGCAGATATGAGATGATACAACTGTGTATTTCTTCATGTGGTTTTTGAAATGAAATAATTGAAAAGCCTGTAGAAAGCTTAACTTTTGTAGTAACATAATAATGATAATATTTATTATATTTTCAGGATTGTAAACTTTACGCACAGCAGGGTTCTCGACAGAAGCTTTCGGCATGATGAAACTCGAGAGAGAAAAAAATGTACTCAATACCAAAATCTTGTCCGACCACTTACCTATTATTCCACAGTACAATATTTACTATAGTATTTTACGAATTTGATGTTAATTTTCTACTTGCCTACAATTTATGGGAATTTACAAGTTAAATATGCTTTACAGTACGGGCTGAAGGTATTTAGAATTTTAATGAAAATAAGAATGTTTCTCCTGTGATGGCTTAATCAATCTGACGATGTTTATCAGAATGTGACTCCATATAAATACTCAACTTGTCGCCCTTTCTACAGTACAGCTTTGGAGTAACTATGAAGCACAAAAAAGAATGCATGAGAAAATGAGAAGAGGTGCAAGTTATGATATACTCGCATAAATCGACAATGGTGACCCGACGATGATGAAACGTGTGCATTGCTGTGTTTATTTATTAAAAGTTTATGCATGTTGTGTTCGAAGCATCTTAAATACAATATAGTACAATCTTACATTTTGTTCGTGTTAAATAGGCTCCCGTTTGAAAATGATTTCCATTGTTTTTGTGTAAAGTTTTAATTTATTTTGGACGGGGTGCTCGTAAATCATATTGGTAGTGTGCAGACTTCATTATAACTATACTAACAAGTGTCGTACACTAGCGTGCACCTAAAATTAAGAAAAGTGGGAGCCACAGCCTGATTATTCTACAGAGTTGTACTTGGAAAGATTAAGCTTGCAACAGCCAATAACAAAGTAAAAAATCTCTTAAATATTTCTGCTACGCTCATCTTCCAATTTTTTTCTCCTTTTTTGTCGTTACAGCTCTCCAAACCACAACGAAGCATAAACTCTTCAGATTTCACACAAGATGAAAAATCCAGTAACTCAATACCGTTTTTTACGAATACAAAATGCATATTACTTCACTCTCTTCTACGTCTACCCCGATGAAATAAAGCGGCAACAACGTAATGGATACTATGCTTACAAAAATGTGGTGCATACCTGTATACACTTCTGCATGTCATGAAGCCATTTGAAAAAGATGCAACGAAATGCAAATACAAAACCGTTCACATTATTAGAGATGATAGATGCGGCGGTTATCTTGCAAGTTATAGCCGTACTCAACATTACGTACGTTTGACGACCACAAGAATGGAGCAAGTGTTGTGGTTCATGTATCATTTAATGACTAGGTTGGTTCACTCCCGTCTCTTGTGTATTGGCGAATGTGTTTTTTCTTAAATTTTAAATTATGATATGCAGTACCTATAAGCACGATTAAATTTTTAATGAATATCCAGGAACTTTAATACATATAATGTTTATTATTTCTAGCAGGCATTTTCAACGGGGTTATCTTACTTTGTTGTTACTGAATAGTTGATTGTAGCTATATTATAGTGACAAGTACACATGCACAATCTTACCGAATTTTTTAAATGAATGCATTTTCTGTGGTGCTTGTCTGTGTTTGCATTATATTTTTATTTTAGTCATTGTCGAAGTAACTAATTCTGAGGATTTTTATGTACTTGTGTGAGAGCAGAACAATGTAATGGGAACATTTTAGATTCACAATATCAAGATTTCGGCAGAAATAGCATGCCTATTATACACTCATACAATCAAATCACATTTGTTTTTTTAAAGTAAGTGCGGTCTACTTCTCGCGGGTAAATAAATTTATGTTCCTATCGCGTAAAATATATAATCCCAACCGACTACCGATTTGAATATGTCGGAACGACACGGTATGCAAAAACTACATATCATTTCAACTGTGCATTGCCGAGACTGGGAAGAAAGTGTACTTTTTCTTAGAAAACCAAGCGATGATAAACTGCTGGTGGCCCTTTTTGTGACCGATTTTAAACATATATCACATCGCCCAGCCGTAATATAATCTTACATTCATGTATTCAAAGTAGGCGGCGACTTCAATTCATTCGCAATTCACAAGACAGTTCATTTCAATTGCGAATTGAATCTCCTCTTCTCTCCAATGTCTCGATTTTTTTCTTTCCTTCTGTCGAATAGTTCTTTCTTATTGTGTGTGCATGTGTGATTGCGTTAGCATACTATATTCTGTTGCAATGTTGGTGGTGAACCTAAGAAAAGCGTCTGTATATTACGAAGCAACTGATGATTGTCAAAAGAAAATGAATCCTACGTACATACATACATACTTTATATTTTTTTCTTCTCTTGATAGAATTTTGGCTGGGGTTCCCATGTCTCATGTTTTTGTTGTTCGTCGTGCTTTCCTTCTTCCTCCTTCCGTAGGAGTTTTTTTTCCACAACGATCAGAATGTGAATTAAAATGAATAGAAATCTCTGGAGTTACCACCACCATCACCAGCAGCATCAGTTAAATGGTTGCAAGCAAACATGGTTGATTTTTTTCAGTGTCTCTCTTGGCTCCGTTTGCTTGGATTTTTGGCTACCAAGTGAAGGATATGTTTCCCTGTTGAAATGAGCAAGGTTTGGCAACAGCGAAGTTATCTATAGAGAAAGTTAGGCATGCCGTGTTGTTGACACTGTTATGGAGTACAAGTACACACAAAACGTGTATTGACGCACAGTATTTGCTCCTCACAAACAACATTGTTTAGGTTTCATTTCATTTCGAATTTTCTCCTATCCGTCTTTTACCTACGTTTTCCCTAGACAGCGACTACTATATACAGAAAACGATGATTATATCGAGTAAACACAAGTTTGTTATAAGTCTCGCTGAAAAAATGGCAATTTATCACGTTCAAGCGCAATGAATCCAGTAAAATTTATGTGCTTTATTAATGAGCACGGTATATTGGATGACACTCAAGATGCATAACCAAAACATAAATTCATAATTGTAGCGGTGACACATGAGAATTTGAAAGGACACAGAAACTAGTAATGAGTATGCTCAGTTTGCTACTACAGGGTAAAAATAAGAAATTAATTACAGTAGTATACATGGTGGAACGCGCATAGCAGTTGTAAATAAAGAATAGAACAAAATTTCGTTTTGTTCTACAGGAGACGAAGATTGATTTCACATGAACAGAGTGAAACACTGTTAATTACGTATTTGAAATGAAATTTTGGAAAAACGAAATTGTATTTGGGGTTACCGCACAGAAGCGTTCATTCGTTTGCACTTATAGGATCGACAATAGATAGTGTCATGCACATTGCATTTTACGTGTCAGCATGCAAATCTGCTTGGTGGAGACCTAGCAGTGTTGTTGTTATAAACGTGCGCAAGTAAATTAGCGTGAAAAACAAAATTTTACACGGTTTAGTCCGCGTCCAATGTCCAAACATATGGCAAGCACGGTACATAAAGTCACAGTATAGCTTGTATCAAGAGATAGTTGTCATTATCACCCTGCCACTCTTTATCACTGACAGACTCAGCTTATTTTCATTGTTAAAAACTGCACCACAGCATTTCACTTTGGATTTATCCCACTTTTTTCATACCTTCACGTTTCATTTGGATCGATATTTTTAAATTTTTACTTTACAGCTTATGTGTGCTACGTGTGAGTTGCTGTGTTCACACGACATGACCCACGCTTCACATGTCTAAACAAATACCTCTGTAAATTATTGCTTTTTTCGTCTGTTTGGGTAGTAAATTCACTTGTGCCCTGAGTCATTGTTAAAAATACAAAACAAAGTTTTACAGATACACATTTAGAGCATGTAGCGCACATTCTTGAGCTTTACAGAATATGCAAAGGCAATATAGCATTCCGTGTGAAAAGGAAGAGGCGGGTGTCATTTTAAAATTACCATTTGACAAGTAGCGTGCGCTCCCAGCTGAAAACGTACTACTATTGTGTTGTATTGAAACATTCTATGTATATTTAAGTATTTCAGTAAATACGGTCTAAAAATGTATGAAACTTTTGTGGTGGTGGTAGCGGTGATGGTGCGTTTCATGGCTAAATTTTTGGTACGCGCAAGTTTTTTTTGGAAAAGCTTTTCCCCTTTCATTTTCGTTTCATTTTTTTTTGTTAGATCAAGTTACAGTTGAAAAGGGTTGGGCTAGCATGCCATATATTTATTTGGTTGAGTAGGCAGTAGTAGCGGCGTTATGGAACCTTACAATTACTCGTACCTATTATAAGTATAGATAATATGTGTGGAGTTATACAGACAACCATTTAAAAGTCGTTGAAAGATATTTGCAGTTGTTCTTGGTGTTAAATCCAATTTTCCAATTTGTCAATGACGATGGGCATGTGGCATCGTTTATGATGGTGATGGTCGGAAGCAAAGTAGAGTAAAAAAGGGTTGGACTTCCTTAGGCCGCCAATAAATAGAACGTGTCAAGTAGAAATCCCGACAGAAGGACGTAGGACACAAAATAAAGAGATACCTATGGATTTTTGTGATATTTATGCACGCATGCAGTTTGTCGATGAGTGCTTGCATTCTCCGTTCGTACGTTACCACTTACTACCTTGAAAGAAGGGTTGGAACCATCAATAAGGCTCACCAGACACAACCCTCTCACTCACTTACAATTTTATACAAGTAACAAGCAGGATTTTGAACGTTTTATTTATTCAGAAAAGTTTAGGGATTTTGAAAGAATTTTGTAATAACTCACGTTTATCCTTTTTTTGAAAGTACAGATATCATCTATTTTGGAAAAGGATTTTACACAAAATTTATTTCACACTATCAATTTTTTCAAGACTTTCTGTGTATTTGTTTATCAGCTTGGAAATATTTAAGCTGGGTTGTATACTTGGGAAGGTTGCACCTGCGAACTTTTATACGTTTTTTTACTCTATCCGTTTCATTGTAAATTGTAAAAATGCTAACAGGATGACCATCTGTCATTGGAAAGCTAAAGTAGCAATCCATAACTGCACATTTAGTATTATACGTCTCAATTATTTGCAGTGGGTCGACGTGCAGGGCGATTCGGCATTTTACTCAAATTTATGCCGATACTGGCAGCATATCAAAACCCTGGAGCAGAAATATATCTATATTTACTGTAGGAGTGTCTATTTAAATTATGCATTATAAGTCGAATTAGTTTGTCATACANAAATTATGCATTATAAGTCGAATTAGTTTGTCATACAGTTTCTCAAAATACATACAAGTGAAGATATATCGTTAAGAATAATTCCGGCAGCTATCAACTCATTACAAGTTGCCAGCCCCTTACACATTTTCTCTCCATCCAATTAGTATGAAGAAATCCATCAAAAAAGGCAAATCCCATTTACTCAAACTATTACAGTCAGCCACATATTATGCAAGTTTTATGTGACGGCAATTCTAGGTAATGTTATGAGTACATATAGGTAGGCGCAGAAGAAATAGGCTAGCAAGCTTGCGTTCAAAATACACGCTGTCTTTCAATTCCGAACTTACTGTCTTGTAGTAGTAGCATGCTGCCTGATGAATATCGTTGTTTCTCTACTAAACTGTAAGGTAGTAGGATGCTCGCACATACTTATGTACATTTCATATGATATGTTCTTAATGTATATACTTTCAACGTGAGTACGTAACGTAACAGCTCATTCACTTTTACTGCTGTCATTATCTTTTCACTCCGAATATTATCGCAGTGGAGCAACTCCTGACACCAAGTAATGGCTCTGATGCAGTGACGGTGGTGATGATGGTGGTGGTAATGCATTATTCGCTTATTAAGTTAAACAGCACAAAAACCTACACCACATAACCAAATTCTGCAACTGTTTCGTTCATTTTTTTCGGAATATTTGTTATTACAGAATTTTGTGTATGTATACTTTTTCAAATAAGAAGCAAACAGGTTATTTTGTTTGTTTTTGCTTCTGCTTCTGTTTTCTGGGTGAATATAAAGTTTGTGTCCACACACAAAACTTACACAAGAAATAAACATACTGTGAGCAGGAGCGAAAGTCGGAAAGTACCAAGAGGAAAAAAGGGTAAAAGGAGTCATTATGAGGCATCTCAAAGCACAACAACTCCGCCTTTATACCATAATAAAACTTTTACTACCAATTAAACGGCACTAAAAGTCAAGTAAAGTAAGATTCACTTTTTACAACGTGTACTAGTACCATGTACTTTTGTAGTACTGCGTGCCATTTTATCGTTTCTCTCACAGAGAGGTTCCTTATGATGCCACTGCCAAACGGAATTTAGGAATGATGATACCTGATACAAAAAAGATAATATTGTGTTTTTCATTAATTGTGTAACACTAGGGGTTTGTAGAGTACCTAAGCAGGATTTAGCGTTTATTCCGCTTATTTGGAATGCACTTATTAATTATAAAAATAAAAAATGCTGTCTTTTGTTTGTTAATCAGGCCACAAATTATTATTTTTCTTTAAAAGCAGTTTTTATATAGTTATCAGGATGTGTAGGCATCTATACAAGAGCTGCATCCAAAAAAATCCATCTAAAAGAAATAATAAATACACCTTCGTGGTTTTGTGCATAGGTACTTTATTTTATTAAGAGACAAAGCCATAAATGTTGTGTCTGCAAAGGGTGAACCAAATTTGTTCATTGTTATATACATATTGTCTGTATCATTGTATGGGGCAACACAAGACTACTTGAGTCAAATGCATAAACTAAATTATATTAAATTGAGTAACGCAAACAGACCATCTCCATCCACTTTTTTCACAAAGTAAGATGCTTTTTACTGTTGCTGTTATTAAAATGAAATAAAAATTTTGATACTTTTCCAACATCATCTTGATAAATAGCAACAGTAGAAAATTACCAGTAGCCGACAGCACTAGGATGTTTCTCATAATTGAGTGATTTTTATGTTTATCAGAAGCAATTATGTTTAATCTGTCAGAAAAGCGATGGGAATGATGAAACATATTTGTTTTTTTTCTTTTTCAGGATGCTAGAAGTAGCCAGTGGCCATCATTATTTTCCTTTGGCATTGTTAAGCTACCGATATGGAAAGGTAATCAAAATCAAATTATCCCTTTTTGTAACTTTGTTTTTGATGTACATTTTTAAAGTATTACACTTTACAATTAAAAACGTAAACAAATAAGAATTTAGAACTGCTGTAGTCTTAAAGTACATGTGATTATAGAATCTAATCAAAACATACACTGTAATTTTATTTACACATTTGCATGGGTGCACATTAAGATTAAAAATTACGATGTATCAGCCCGAGTTTTCCTATTTCCCAAATCACAACAAGGTGTATATATAGACTCCGTACGATTGTCGAGTTACGTTTGATGGGAAAAAATTAAAGAAATTAAGACACAGAAAGAAAGGGCTCCTGCTAACATCATTACTCATTTTAACAAAAAATTCATTTGTATTCAAAGATACGTGATTAAACAAAAAGCATGACATGTTATTTATGGTATTCTCTCCTTGAAAAAGTTATCCGGTTACTGCAAACGCCAAAACTGAAAATATGACGTAACAAAATTTTATCTACCTTTGCTAAAGGTGGGCGTCTTTCTCGTATGCACGGTAGGAGTAAGAGAGAGAGAGAGTGTGTGTGTGTGTCACTTCTTGATCCCAGCAACAAGAACAAGCCACGTTGATATTGTAATTCCCAGTCGCTACTTCCACGTTACAATTTCTCTCTGTGGAAAAGAATTAGTTTTAGCAGTGCAATAATATCTCAATTTTTCAGCAACATGACGTGTATTCGTACAAGTTCTTCTTTTCGTTTACCTCCTTGCCGAGGCAGCATGTGTGCACTCTACAAATCATTCTCTCCTCTTTCTGCAAATAAATTAGAATGGTAGCCAATGAATGTGAATTTAACCATTACATCGTCATCTCGCTTGTGACAACCCTTTTGTACTCACCCATTTAATTCCGATGATCTACCGCAGGTAAATTCAACATGAACGTATTGAACTACCCGACAGCAGATGCATTTTGCACTTTTCCGTGTGTGTGTGCAAGTAGCGTTGTTGTTTCACTATTTAAATAAAATAAATTATCGTTTTCTTAAACTTTGCCAATGCGGCACTCTGTTTCCCTATCTCTGTGGTAGTAAAGATTAGGGCTGATTCCCAACGTGCAAGAAAATTTAACTCCCAGGTTGAGTAAGACATGAATTACAATGATGGAGAGGGATTCACAAATGAGCCGAATCTTCTGTAAGAAGGATTCATCATGTAAATTTATTAATCACCTCTACCGCTCACTAGTATACTAGTATACATCACCCAACAACCACACGGGTTTCTTTTTCTTCTTGATGTCATGTTGTAAACATGTCTAAGCAAAACAAAGCCTGCAGTGGAAAAGTTGTTTTAAACAGAAAAACCTTGAAAACCATACTATTATACATACATATATATACATATATACATACGGGTGTGCATTTCGCTTATATGTCATTAAATTATTGTCTTAATTGGATCAAAAAGACTTCATTATGACTCGTTTAGCACAACTCGCTGTACAGATCTTTTCCATATATAGTTTACTGTAACTTTATGGCACGCAGGAAGAAAGGACACGATGTGCAACAACAACGTAGGAACGAAAGAACACACGATAAAAAAAATACTTCTTTTTTCTCCACCTTTTGCTTTCGTCTTTTGGGCACTCTCTGCTTGGTAATTAGGTGATGTTGGCAGTGTTTTAGTAGTGCGCTACGGTGGTTGTTTTGTAACTTAATCGGCAACACAAAGCAGCAATAAAATAGCAATAACAAAACAAAAAGGCTAAAAGGCATGGCATTAATTGCAACCAGTTATTGCTTTCATTCACTCAATCAATCTCAACATTTGCTTTGAGCAGCACAGCGGCAGTTCTCTCATTAATCCTTTTTTTCTTTCCTCCTTTTCTCACCCATTCCTTAGGCAAGAAACAAATACTCTGCTGCGAGTGCGTACGTATACAACTCGAAACGACAGTGAAGGTTATATAACGTGTGTGTGTGTACTTATTAGGTATGTTTACTGTTCGTAATATATTACCACCACCACAGAGTTTAATCGGTTTATATGTTATAGGTAGTTTTTTCTTGTAATTACTTGACTTTCTTCGCAATGTGGTGGTGTTGATCCAAAGTAATTAATTATGGAAAGCAGAAGGTGGGATAACGTGGCAAGTAAGCATGCTTGGCTTGATGCTTTTTGTGAGAGACGGCGAAGAATAGTCGTAATTAACTTGATTTTAATCATCAATGGGTATAAAAAGACATTAGCTTCTGATTAACAATTATTGTTGAAGTAAGAGATAAGAGGAGTTAATCTGTTGGAGCAGCTGTGAGGTACAGGACTATATAAGATCAGCACGGTGTATCTGTAGCGTGTACTGAAGTGTGCGTATATTGTATAGGTTTTGATTTTGATTTGATGAGCAGAATCGGATGTCTTATCGATGCCGGTCTTCTGTCATGCAAAACTTTTTGTTTATTTAGAACGCTGTAAAAACGTGTATTTACACGTATATTACATTACATGTATCGCATCATATATCGGTGCATAAACAGAAGAATCATTGGACAAGTATAATGTATTTATTTACCCCTTTTTTATTCTGACAGATTCTGAGAAAATAGATAAATTATCTTATAGCCTTTTTTCATTATAAACCGTTTCCAGACAGGTCATACAGATTTCTGGATTCAACACAAGTTTAATTTTTATTCCGGTAACTGAACGTTCACAATTGAAAGTCAGTCACTTTCATACTTTGTCGCCAGCATTTACGTCTACGTCATTATAATTGTGTATCACCAGCGGTTAAGAGTTTTTACTTTGGCGCGGGCTGCTCCTGAGAAATGGAGACACGAAGAAAATTGAATTGTACTATGGCGAGTAAATTAAGTAGAACAGGTTACATAAATTAAATGTGTAAGCCTATGAGCGTGAATATGAGCTCTCATTTCACTCGTGTAATGTTTTTTCTTCTTTTCGTGACGACGAAAATAAAATGTGTTTGAACCTTTCGGTTGAATGGAGAGGTGCACGATTCACAATGAACTGGCCCACATCACGCAAATTTAAACCTGTCAACTGCAA